>JAYJMB010017395.1:0-31353 GCA_036873735.1 Pouteria campechiana
ATATATATATATATATATAAATTTTCACAATATCAAAATCAGGCCGCTTGCATTTCATTTCATTAAGCATGCGTGTAATTTCACAAATAAAATTTCAGACGACTTGGGTTTAATTTCTCTTTGACCGCTGTAGATTAGATTAAAGATAGCAAAAGTACCCATTAATTTGCTGTAGATGATTTCAGAAATGAAGTAGCCAGCTTGATACCTTTCGGGTTAATTACCTTGGTATTTGGGGATGGATTTAGGATGAACAATTTGATTAATTATCATCAATGTCCTGCATTTATAATGATTGGCAGCCACCTATTTGGGGGTGGAGTGGGTTGAGTCTGCATGATGCATTTGCAGTACATGGACTGTTAGTGCTTCCCACAAAGTGGTTCACCAACCATAGTGCTATAGCACACGACTTGGACAGTCGAAATTGGATCCCTCGTGTGCGGCTGAAATCAGTTGGCCTACCGTATCCGTGGCCGAATTGACAATGACACCGAAGTTGCGGATGATTTATGTTCACTTGGGCTTTACTATATTGCTAAAAGCATATGCATATAGTTATAACTTAAATGGTCCACCATCAACACAAGTTGAATGGTTCTGATTGGCACGCTGCTATTTTTATATGCAATATTTTGGAGTGCCTCGGATAAAAACCCTTCAAAATGAGTATCCTTCTTCATGGATAAAGTGGATTTTAATACAAAAATAAGCTAGCCTAAATTTTTGGTTTCTGGGCATGAAAATTTTGATCAAACGTTTCTCTTTTACAGGTGAAAAGAATCTTAGAATATTAAAATTTTCATCTGTTGACTAAAATAGGCCTGGTGGTGACTAAAATGATTTTGTTAGTATTCTTGAAAGAAAGCAACTTTACATCATTCAAAGGAATAAAAAAGGTATAAGTGCATGTTAAAACTCCTTTCCGACCGAGTGCTTGTGCTAATAGAGGCCAAAGAGTTCACTTAATGGTGGGTGGATAAGAAAGAATATATTTTGGGGCAAAAAGCAAATTCCATTCCATTAATACTGAGATTGCCAAACTTGAGGTATTTGAGAATTTTGTCACGTAGTTTAACCTATCTTGGCTCATAGGTCTTGTTTAGGAACACGAAAAAGTAGTTAGGTGAAAAATGCTTCCAATAAAATGACATTTTAACAAACGAATCGTTATGACACTGATCCTAAGCATGTCCACACAAGTGATTATTTCATCTAAAGAAGACGATAATTTTTCAGATTTTCCATCAAACAGCAGGAACTCCCCATTGCTCCTTTTTTTTTTTTTTTTTTTTAATTCAGTTAGAACAGGTGGGTAACAAAGGAATGCATAGAGCTCATGCAACAGAAACACATGAGGCCTTTATATGATGGCGATTATAGTCCTTTCGAATCCAGTTTGATAGCTTGTCTCCTCAAAAGACTCGCAATATTCTGAAATAATGCACTGTTGTTTTGTCTTTCCTGACCATAGGTATCCTTTTTTAAGATTTTGTACAAGTAGATATTCCTCCGTTTTCTTGGCCTAAGAGAAACTATCTTGAGTAAGCACTGTCATATCAACCATGGTAGAATTTATGATCCTTTGGTAGAACTGAACACTTACCCTGGTGAAGCACATGAGTGCGAAGAGCTACGATTGGATGGGGGTAGAAGGGTGCATAATTTAAACATCCATTTTACATTCAATCGAACAAGATAAACATCACATCCATAGCCTTTTCTTTTTTTTTTTTGTTTCCATAATTATTCATATCTTTTTTATTATCTTCCTCACATTTTAACTCATTTTTTTCAATTATTATTATATTCTTCTTACCGTAAATTTATTATAGTATGCCTTATTTTATGTCGCGCTCCCCTTTATACGCTTTTATTATAACCATGCCCAAAATCCTAGCAAGTTTTACTTAGTTCCGTTGCACACTGCAGCCTGAATTACGATGACAATTGCTAATTCTACACGTTATGTAGTGTCTCCACGAAAATTTCATTCAGCAACAAATCGTTTAGATTTCAAATATTTACCCTTTGTTAATGTTTTAGTTGGTTAATTTTTAATTCTTATTTTTTTTGCCTTTTCTTTCTGAATTTATTACTTGGTGCATAAATTTGGCCATTGTCTTATGATAATAAATGATGCCACATGCTAATGTAATTAGGTTGATCAAATCAATTAGACTTGATGCTCTACAACCACAATTATGGCTGCAGTTCAATATCTGCCAATCGGAGTGTGGCATGAGAACCGGGGAATTAAATCCCATCACAAAAGACAAAGGCCAAATTTTCACAAAACTATCCTCAGAACATTAAATGGCCACGTGGGCTAATCAAAGATCTGGGGACTTGATCTGCATGCGTTGTTGGGATTATTATTAGGTGAACAGTAACTTATAAAAATGATTTTCTGTAGATAAGATTGATAATGTATAGAATACATGAAAGGAATAATAATATTCAGTCAATTTATCAATAATTCCTGAAATGAGTCATCAGGCCCACTTTGCTTGGCTACCCAATCGTGCTATTTGAACCATATCCCGAAAAATCAGCTGGTGGATCTGAGGGAACGCCGAAACAGGAATTTGGCTCATCAACATGTTGAAGAGGTGGATTATGATGCCCAGATACTGCGCATGTCACATTCACGAGGTGGACCTAAAATCCATAGAATATGAACTTATAGGGATTCTCCTGTTTGGCTTGATCTGAAATCTCTCCGCGAGCAGAAAAAGGTTTTGCTTATTGCACTTCTAAACAATACTTTCGTCGTCAATAATTAAACGGCCAAGATCACTAATGGCTGATTGATGATGAGTTGGATGGACAGGATATGTGGGCATGTATGGGAGACCACAGAAAATGCAATGTCTTCTTCACGAGTGTGACCAGTGGCAGATTTAGGTGGAAGCAGGTGACAGAATTCGAGCCATCCCCACTACTCCCCCTAACATTTTTAATGGCAGTTGCTCAAGCTAGTGATCATTACTCAATACTTTCTCCATGTTTTCATGGTTCGTCTACGTCGTGCTTTACAAGACGTTGAAATGAGAATAGATATGCATTTCTCGTGCAAATGTAACTGAAATTTTCATCATCGTATACCAATTCGCCATTATAATCAGCCAGTTAGAATTTCCACTGACTTTGACCTAGCTAAGACTGGATTAGAGAAAATTTTCAGAAGCTGATTGTAGACATCGATCATGGGTAGTAGTTCAAATTTGCACTTATAAAAGAACTAGTATTTGAGTTAAAAAAAGGATCTTTTCAATCGTACCACTTGAGAAACCCTCGTCAATATTTTATGTAGTTTTTGCCTTTGTCTTGAGAAGTTTTCCACACAAATTTTAGTATTTCTATGTAATTGCTTGGATCTTAGCCAAACAATTAATAGCATTCTGAATCCAAAGCATCCATTTTCTCACATACTAAATCCAATGCTGAGTTTAGCAAGGCAAATGATTTAAAAAGGGTGTGGAAATATGGAATCACATGCACATCATAAATGATTCAGAATCTTTGGCAACGAAGACCTAGCCCAACTCATTTTGTTACCTTTGTTAGGGATTATGTGCCTAGGCCCACCCAATTCCAACCAAAGGCCCAACGAATACATAATCTAAATTTCTGATACCATCTCTATTCCATTCCAGTAATACATGAAAATGGCATTAAGATTTCAGACAACTGTAGACTTCTGCGCTTGGTTAATCCCTTTGAGAAGTGTAGCGTGCTTTTCAAATAGTTTACATGATTTTCAAAGAAATGATTTATCTTCTTTCACCTATAAAATGCATTATATGAACTGTCATAAAGTGTGAGAATGCCTGACTTGTTTTCCTTTATTGCTACTTCCAGATGACAAAAGATCCATATTGAACAAAGAGTTAGTCTCCAAAAAGCCATAAGAACATATCTTATCAATATTTTTTGTATATCATTTAATCTCTGGATATATTTCAACTTTAGAGATATTACTGTCATTTTTGTCAATTAGCTAAAAATGTTTTGAACCCATCTTCACTTCTTAGGCAAAATGTAAAACTACCCCACACTCTTGACAAGAAGATTAACATTAATTAATAATTTTTCTCTGCTCATTTTAATATAAATCATGTGTTGATGATAGGCACAAGGGCTATTGGATCAGCTCTTTTAAGTAAGCATTGGTCATATCCCAAGGACTGAGAATACCGTCAATGATGCTTTAACAAATTTGGTAACCGCTCTAGCCGTTGCTGAAGGCCAAAAAGTCATTTTCAAACTTGAGCAATGAAGCTGCATTCCCAACTCATATGATGAAGAGACTACTAAGCGAGTGGATTGTGTAGCCTATATGGAACTGATGGTGAATGATTGATGAACCCCATACATCTACTACTTGCAATACAGAATACTTCTAAAAAACTCACAAGAAAGATTAGCTAAGGGCTACTTAATATGTATATTACAATAATACACTATATCACCCGGCATATAATAGACTCTGGCTTTGTTATCTTAATGAGAAAAATATTCAAGATGCACTCATGTAAGCTCATTCCAGTGAATACAATGGGCATCCGTCTGTTATTTTTTTTATAGATACAATTGTACTTTTGTCTGCTAATAAGATTTTGGCAAGAGGACAAATTAAGATTGAAAGAAAAGCACATTAATAAAAGTAGGACTTTTGTCAAATAATAAAGATTAAAAGGTGTGAATGAATGACCTTTTTCTGCAATAATTCCTTCCAGCTGTTACCAAGGTGGAAGGAGTGGCTTGCATTTCGGCCATCCACCCCTTTCCCTGTGAGGAGAAAACAGAAAAACCGAAAGAAAAAATGCGGGAACGACAGAGAGGAGGAAGAGACGGAGAACCCGTCAATCCAACCTCCAAACAGCGTCGTGCTTTCCTCAACGTCGGATGTTGTTTCGCTGGCCCGCAAGATATGGAAGGAAAAAGGGAAAAAAGGAAGGAATATTACGCCGTTTTTATACTTATGTTCCCTCCGTTACTTCCAGTTTGGCCTCTCTCTGGTACGTTTCCTCCCCATCTCTAGCAATCCTCCGAAATTCATCTCTATCTCTGTCTTTATTTGCTGCAATGTCGATGTCGAGCTTCTCTTTGTTTTGCTTTCTTGTTCTGTTAATTTCTCTAGCGCGTTCTGCTCAACTAGACATCTTGAAATGGATAATTAGCTGGACAGTTTTATGTTTTGAGGGTTGCTTGTGTTATTGTCGTTACCTGAGTAGCTTCCTTGAGATAAAGTACAAACAGTTCTAAATATTGTAACATTTTTCTTTAGGTTCTGTTCTGGGATGGGAATCATCAGGTGAAAGGTGACATTCATCACTGATTTATTTTTTGATTTTAAAGGTGCACTTTTGGTTAAATGTTATTGCATTAGATTCTGGCCCAATGGTTCGTTGATTCTCTCTGTCTCTCAAGTTGAAATGCATGCAAATTCGGGTGCTGTTTATCAATTTTCATATTTGGTTGCAATTATAGCAGCAGGCATTTTCGTAGCTACATTTTGTTTTGGGGCAACGTGATTTTCATGAATTTATGAGTTGAAGCAAGTGCTGGATATTTCATTCTCCTTTTTGTGTTTTTTGGTTTTGGGTCTTTGATGGAAATGTGGGGTTCTTCTTTATTTGGGATCTGATTTTTCTGGTTTCTCGGTTAATTAATTATTCGGCTGTGACTGTGAATCTCCTTTGAGGCATCTAAGTATTATCTTTATTTGCTTTCCAGTTTTTATTATTAGCTGCCTTGAATGCTGAAATGGGTGAATTTGATGTGGTTAATGCTTCTACTGCTTTTGATATTGTGAGAGTTGAAACGCAGGGGGTTCGGTGGGGGCTTCTTTACGGGGCTGGTTCTCATGAGTGATTGATTTCCTGGACCATTTTGTCGTGCAATAACAAATCATGACGGAAGCTCTTGAAAGATTTTCGAGACCTGGTAATTTTCTCATTCCTTATTTCTTGTTCGCAATTATTCCTATATGAATTCTGTGCTCGGATTTTAAAGGCTTTGGTAATATCCCGCCTTGATGTTCACATCCTTTCATTTTACTGGGAAAAATATGAAAATCAGAAAAAATCTGGTAGTGAATTCCTGTAATGGCGCAAAATGATATTCCATAATTCTCTGTGTAATGTTTGTGTGAAATGGGAGAATCGATTGCAATGAAGTCTTCATAATCCATGGGAAGGACTAACATACGATCTTGTGAAAGGGTGTGTTTTCACTATCAAGGCATTTAAACCTTGATTTGAAAAGAAGGCTATTCAATATAAGATGTCTTTGCCACAACCGTTGGTTGTGAAAAGTCAAACAATGAAGCAAAGGGACTCATGGTATCTGCAATGCTAAAGATGAAATCAGTTCAGAGAATAACCACAGAAACTCGAAGAATCGCCAAGCATGTGCCATCCATTTGGCTTGTGCAGGAACTGGGATTCATTTTAAAGTAGTCCCCAGTACTTTACATATTTTGGAGTTCACATGGAAAGAGCTGGGATTTTCTTTCTTAACAGAAATCTGACTATTGTAGATATTGAACCTTGTAAGATCAAGAAATTCCTGTCTAGTTTATGTATTGAAAAGAGAAATAGAAACATCAGCACTGTATATCTCAAAGAAAATTTTCTACTTATTGCCAACGATGGACCAACTTTTCTTGCTTCCTTGATCTAGTATTTTGGCTTTTCATTTTCTTCCAAATTTTTCCACAATGGAGTAAGTGTTACAGATGTTTCTTGAGTTCTCTTATTCGGGAAGTTAGTGTGTGATGCCTCCTTTCTTTTCTGTCGCTTGTATGCAGGTCTTGACGGATCCTCTGTTCATGGGAGATCCGATGTTGAAAACTCTGAGGATGAAAGGAAGACTAGGATGGGTTCTCTAAAGAAGAAAGCAATCAATGCCTCCACAAAGTTCAGGAATTCTTTGACCAAGAGGGGTAGGAGAAGCAGTAGAGTGATGTCTATTTCCATTGAGGATGTACATGATGCTGAGGAAGTGAAGGCTGTTGATGCATTACGTCAAGCTCTAATTTTGGAAGAATTATTACCCTCAAAATGTGATGATTATCATATGATGCTGAGGTCCGCTTAACATCTTTGTTGTCGTTTCCATGGATTTAGATGCAGGGAGATGGAATAAATGGTTGTAGGCATTGACAAAAGTGATCATGGAACGCCACAGCTTTGTTTTTTCATTAGTTTTGTTTTTGTTTTTAAAGCGGCTCAACAAATGCCATTCATGATGCATTACCATTTGCTAGCCCATTAATGTTTTTGTTGGATGATGCAGATTTCTGAAAGCCAGAAAATTTGATATTGAGAAAACAAAACAAATGTGGTCAGACATGCTTCAATGGAGGAAGGAATTCGGTGCTGACACAATTTTGGAGGTAAACAGTCATACCTGCCAGTGAAGATATGCTTGCATCACTGATTTCTCCCACATGGATTGCATTTCTGCAATCCTTCTCTCTCTGGGGATGATAAAGCCCTTCAATATTTTTCTGAACTGGCACTTATTTGCTTATGGGTGCATCCCATGTCACGTGGTGCCTAGAATTAGATGTATGCAAAAAATACCAAGAAAGGTTGTTTAGGTTTTAGCATAAGCTTCCTCTTATTGTAACCTTCTTTTGATCATGAAAACTCAATTGAAATATTAATGTTGTGAATTATCGACACTACACCTTTGTCATTGATGGTCAAGACCTTTGATTAGAAATGGAATTTCTTGCAATACCATTTTTTATTATCAAAAACCTCAATTACATAAGGAAAAAGTAGGCAAACATGTGAATAAATTCAGCAGCATGGAATCGATTTGTCAGAAATGATTGTCACATTGGTGCTACTGAGAATTCTCATCTCACTTCTTTTATTTCCATAATTGACTTTGTTCAACCTCTCTTCTTTTCCTACATAATTGACTTTGTTGATTTTCATTTCTCTATTATTTTGCCAGGATTTTGAATTCAAAGAAATTGATGAAGTCTTAAAGTTCTATCCCCAAGGCCATCATGGGGTAGATAAGGAGGGAAGACCTGTTTACATTGAGGCATTGGGCAAAGTTGATGCCACTAAGTTGATGCAAGTTACAACCTTAGATCGCTATGTTCAATACCACGTACAGGAGTTTGAGAGGACCTTTGAGGTCAAGTTTCCAGCATGTTCGATTGCAGCGAACAAACACATAGATCAAAGTACAACCATTCTGGATGTGCAGGGAGTGGTATGTAAGACTGTCGTTGCATTGTAAACATTCACTTGAGGGAAAGTTTCATTAAGGAAATTTCAGAGGGCTCGGGACAATAAGCTTATGGGAATTAACTTTCCAGCTATATATCTATTGCCTTGACTCTTTTTGTTGCAGTTATTGGTTGTTGGTCTTACTGGCACTCTCTTAATTTTCTGATGTTTCTTTCATTATGTATGATGTGAATTGGTGCCACAGGGACTAAAAAATTTCACTAAAGCTGCAAGGGAACTTGTTCTTCGCTTGCAGAAGATTGATGGCAACAATTATCCCGAGGTTTGTCTTTACCTTTTTTCAGTATGTTGGTAATAAAATGGAAGGTAATCACAGCCGAAGCATACCTTTTAGGATCGTTTATCTCCCTTGAACTCCGATCCACACACTACTTGCTCTCAACGAGTTCAAGACAAATCACATAGTTGGAAGTGCCTCTGTTCCACAATTCAGATGGCTTGGATTATGCTAAGACCTCCTATGTTCTACCCACTACACACTCAACCCATCCGTAAACTCCCTTTTATAGATGGTCAAAAGACACGTCTAATGGGAGGGAGTGTTTCCGGAAGGGACGTCGCCCATCATAGCTAAACGTCACCTTCCATATGAGACGTTGCTACCCATCATGGGTAGCAACGTTCGACACAGTAAAATCAAGGCATCTAGAATTCTAGGTTTGGATGAGGCTTATGGTGACTGTCTTTGAGATATCAGATGTTTTCTGTTTCTACTGCAGACTTTGTGTCGCATGTTCATCATCAATGCAGGTCCTGGCTTTAGGATGCTGTGGAATACTATTAAGGGTTTCCTTGATCCACAAACTGCAGCAAAGATAAATGTATGATTTATCCTATGACCCCTCTGCTAAAAAAGTACCTATTTCATCATGCATCTACCTTGTAGATGATATTTTTTTTTTTCAGGTTCTTGGGAGCAAGTACCAGAGCAAGTTACTTGAAATAATTGATGCCAGGTGAATTTTGTTACTGTTAGAAAAGTGACATTTGTTGGTTCACTTTCTCATTATCACTGGAAATCATGTCACCTTTTTCTAGAGTTAGCCGACTAAAAGCTTGGACACTTCCCATGGTCAGGTTTGAATATCTAAGTTTATCTCAAGGGAGCCAAATGAAAGCCTACAGTTAAAACAAAAAACCCAGCAGCCTTCATGGTCGCATTTGGAAGTTTCCTTGAGACTTTTATGTGGTACTAACTCAAGTTGCTATTGGTGACTAACTGACAATATAACAAATACCTAGGCAAGCATACTGGCTTCAGTCCCCACTTAACAACAGCTTAAAACTGACGTTGTCCAAATGAATCAACTAAATGTCTTTGAACAAGTCTTTGAGCAATGAAACAGACGGTGATCTCTCTGCAATGTAACATCTACAATGCTGCAAGCTATGAATTTCAGAAGGAAAACTGTGAGCTATTCGACCTTATGTTTGATTCTTGTAGCTAACCTTATTTGCCCTGGGTTTTGCTAGTGAATTGCCAGAGTTCTTGGGTGGTACATGCACGTGTGCTGATCAAGGTGGCTGTTTGAGGTCAGATAAAGGCCCATGGAAGGATGCTGAAGTATTAAAGGTTCTGAATTTCTTTCATTTTCTCCCTTTTAATTCAGATCATCATTTTTTCCGACTTTGTTTGCATTCGTTATAGTCATAATGTGTCACTTATCACCTAATGAAATTCTAATGAACAGAAAGTTCAAAACGGCGAGGCAAAATGTATGAGTAAAACAGTTATTGATGAGAAGATGATTTCTGAAGATGAGGTTGCGTATCCAAAGGTATAACTTGGTTTCTTACAGGACTTGTTGGTTAAGTTTCCTTTTGTTTATTTCTTCCTTTTTATTAATCTGTTTTTTTTATTATTTTCTTCCTTTTTTTTCATCTTTTCTTTTTTATTTTTTGGTGGCCATTCTATTAAAGCGGATTAACCTTTCCCCAATTGACAAGGTTATGGAGTTTTCTTGTGCTGATGCATACCACCTTTTTTCTTTTCTTATTCAATATTTTCAAAATGAAGAGCCGTGACTCCTATAAGGGGAGGACTGCTCAGGAGGCACACGAAAAGCGATTCTTCTCTCCTAGGGTTCATCGGGAATTTGTTACGCATCATCCTCAAGTTTCTCCACTCTCGCCAGTCCGTGAAGAAGTAAGCTTTTTCTTTTTTATGTCTAAACTTAATTGGAGGAATGCATTTCCTAAGATAGCATTTTGGTTTTAGTGCATACATGGAAGCTATAGAAGGGATGGCAAGTTGAAGGCCTGTGTTGGTACAAGGAAGATTATATACTATTCATATGTTGGGCCCTTCTTATTGCTGACCATAATCTACAGAAGCAATCAATTTCCAAGAATTATAATCTGGCTATGCCAGATGGTTGGGTCATTGGAAATGCTTGAGCATCTAATTCTACTAATAAATTTCTTTTGTCAAGCAGACAGATGTTTACATGATTTCTAATCAATATCATTCAAAATTTTCTTTACAACAATGGTAGCAGGGCTCAATTGCTTCTAGCAACTCTGATTGTGGTGACTACATCCCAATAGTTGATAAGACTGTGGATGGGACTTGGAACAAGAAGGTACAGGTTGAGAAACTTGCCAACCTTAAAGGTATGCCGTTTTCTTTATTCTGAAAATTATCAGCATGCAAAAAGGCTGATTGCCAACATATACTCATATTTGAGAAGAATTACTGCAAAAGTATGGATCATTAACAAAATTAATTTAAAAGAGAGGCAGGTATCCTCCTAAATTTCAATCTCATAAAGAAATGATAAATTTCTTGGTTGCATGAAAGTGATTTTTACCGCATTGTTGTCAAGCTTTCAGTTATTTTAGCTATAAAAAATGCCAACGCATGAGCAAGCTGGTCATCTTTTTAGCCTACCATGTGATTACTGAAATGATCCAACCAAGAAGCAAGCCATCAAGGCAATATGTTCAAATCCAACAGTCAGATGTCAAACCATTTGACACAACTGTCCCGAGAAGCAATACATAAATCGTGCTAACATGGATTATTAGGATCTTATAAAGATTTTATTCATGAGGTTCAGAAAAGATTTTACCTTAGAGAAGAACCATCTAAACATCATTCCTATTGGAATGGGAGGGTGGCAGGGTGGGCTTTGCTTGCAAAATCTTGTTGGGTGAACTTCCTTTTACTTTTTATGGTCCACTTCTATGTCAATGCTGATTAGATATCATTTTTCAAGCTCTAGGATAACTTTGATTAATTTTACTAGAGACAAGTAGAATACAGTATCATATGACCAAGTATGTAGTCCTGGATACTGCTAATTCATCATTCATATGTGGCTCATTATTTGGGACTTCTTTTGTTCAAAAGATAAAAGTTGTGTTTCATTGTATCCAGAAGTACTAGGAACATTTTGAAGCAGATTAGATTATGATCATGAAATTGCCTCATATTTGGCTCCATGAGAACAACAAAGTTTTTATTTTATTTTTATTTTTATTGCCATTACTTGGAGTCAACATTTCATTGGTATTGCAGTGGTACTTCCTCCACCAGATGCTGAAAGACCTTCAGATGGTGTAAGCACCCAGATCTTTTCTGGGCTTATGACCTTGGTCATGGGCATTGCCACTATTCTGCGAGTCGCACGAACTGTACCAAAGAAGCTTACTTATACAGATGGTGACACAATGCAGAAAGGATTGCCTGGTCCAGCTGTTTCTGCTGCTGAATTCGCTTCTGTCTTGAAGCGTTTAAATGAAATGGAAGAGAAGGTGAGCACTCTTAGCATGCAACCTCCAGCAATGCCTCTTGAGAAGGAGGAAATGCTGAATGCTGCTGTGAGCCGTGTTGATACATTGGAGGCAGAGCTGGCAGCAACCAAGAAGGTAAAGAGTGAAATGATTCTTAGTTTGTCATGACTTTGGTAGTCAGTGTTTCTCCTTAGACTCTGTTTTTGCAGATGCAAACCAGGACATTTAATGCTTTCTACTAGTTCAGGATCTGATTAGTTTTCTCCTGCATACCATGATACCTGCAAGGGAGATGACCAACAACTTCTTCCAGTCTGTTGGAAGCCTCTAGAATAAAGGGTCAATTTATGTGATTTCTGAGACAGCAGATAAGTGATTGTGTGGTCCATCGATCAAAAACTTGGATCTCTGAATCATTGGTTTCAGTTTTTAGAATGTTTCATGAACTGCAAGTGTGAATCTGTAAATTGCCTGGGTGACGTGCTTCTTCTGTGTTGGAATGGCCCTTTCTTTATTTTGCTGAGGTAACCATGCATAATTATCATGGGTTTCCTGATTCGCTTTTGCATTTTGCGACACCAACACACCCATCTTGAAGTGGCATCTGGATGCCCCAACCATCCCTAACAACCTTATCTTTTTTCTACATACATTTTTTATCATCATCAACCTTGTTTATTTTTTTCTTTATTCCATTTATGGCTAACATCGTATCTTGCCATTTTCACTCTTGTTTCATATCCTTCCCAAAAAATGTCAAGCTATTACCTTTAGATTATATTTAAGAAGAGGTTTTAACAACTAGTTTGATAATCTTAGCCGAATGTCAAGGACTGAAAATCTCATTTTCATACCAAAAATCTCATTTTCATCTCTTTTTGGTGTTTTCCTGTTTGGAATGATTATATATTGTTTGCATTGCTCTTGTTTGTGCAGGCTTTGGCGGATGCGCTTGTACGTCAAGGGGAACTGATTGCTTACATTGAAAAGAAGAAGAAGAAGAGGAGGCTGGTATGTCTTTTGAAGAAAACATTCCTTCCCATCAAACAATTTTAGAGTGCACCTGACAAGGTTTTGGTTCCAAGCATCTGTCCATTTTTATGACCAGTCATTCAACTGCTTCAAGAATCAAATGATGAACTAAGTGTATTCTATTTTCATCATTTTCGGTACTTTATCCTAGCTTTCTGAGTCCTCAATTTGTGTCTCCCCTCAGTGATTGTCGAAGCTTCTGAGCCCTATATGACATAGACCTTACAAGTCCTTCCGATTCTCTTTGGCATCTCAACTAGTGCTGTTTTCAGCTTAACCCCCAAAAGGGGTTTAAAAAACTGAAACTAATCTTTCAGCTTGAAGTGAGAAGGGGCATTTGGAGTCTGCGCTTGTATATCCAGCCTGGCAAATCAACTTGATAAATGTTATTTTGTTTTCAACAGTTTTGAGTTGTATTTTGGTTAACCATTTCCAAAGAAATCCTCACTAAAGATGGCCATTTGAGGCAGGTTTATATCTCTAGTTTCTCCCTTTCCCAACAAGAGCAATGCTGTATATTATTTGTATTACTTAGCCTATGGTGTGGGATCTTAGCCGCATGTCATGGTGGGCCTTCCATCGGGCTGATTGGCAATTTCCACTGCTGGATAGAAGGTTCAAGATGGGCAATTGAATGCAGCAACGAGTGCCTACTTTCCACTGTCAGATTCAGTTGTTTTGGAAATCCCAATTTTTGGATTGGCTACTTCTGTCATTGGCTCACCTCCCACCTAATGAACAGAAAAATCCCAACAAGAATCATGCAAAATAAAGATTAGCACACCTTCATTAATGATATCTGCCTCACCTTTTTATCCCTCTTGCTTACTAATGTGTGCACATTTGATTCTGCATTGCAGATTCCTTTCTCATGGTGAGCTGAAGAGAGGCCATGGAAGTTATACGGACACAACAAGGTTGGTTTTGGTGAACCATGATGGTGGTTTTTAGTTCCCACAAATGTATTTAGTTGTAATTGCATTGCAAACCCATTTGAGGTTTGGGTTTAGTATATAATTTTCCCTTCAACCTTTTTTAAATAATTGTGATTTACATACCGTCCAAAGACTTCAGAAACGACGTACCAATACAAAATTTGAATTTGAAATAGTTCAGATTTCTTACTATAACCATAAAAAATGCGTTGGGACTTACCGGTTGTGTTCTTCACACATCATGCAATCCCATCTTTCTTGCGAGTTATCTATCATATGGTGCCCACCATCAGCATCGACAGCTCATCATCAAAGGCTCGAATTTGGTATCACTGATCCTTCACGTGTGAGTGTGTGACAACTCTTGTGCTGTGCATCTGGCAAAGTGGGAATGACATGGAAATGCAAATTTCGACAAATAATAAATGGATATGATATTTAGCTACTTGTGATATTAACTTGACCCTTTTGCATTATTTCTTATGTTTTCTATTATTATCTCAATCTATTTTATCTTTATTTATTGTACCTTTGACATTATTTTAATGCTAATGTATCTAGATGTCCCTTTTTATTTCTCACAATATTTCCAATCATGTACGGTCTCGTGGGCTTAGGCCACTAGGGAGGGAATCTATCAAGAGGTGGAAATTTCGCCTTGGTCCCAAGGAAATCTGGAATAAGGTTTACTGGGGCGATTAGGTGGGTAAAATGGAAAGAAAATGATATTGGCATAAATGAATAAAATTAAAATAAATAAAGATAGTGATTAGAAATATTAATAATAGTAGAAAAATAAGAATATCAAGAAAGATATACGTCAAATCAACTCTTAAAAAATAAAAATAATTTCTTCTCATCTATCCTTTCCAAGCTATGCAGCCAACCACGTCGCATGGTAAAAGGATCTCTCTTTCTGCCGTCAACCACTAAACCACTAAAGATTGAAACCGCTGCACGCAATAGAATCCACACAATCATCAGTCAATATAATGCAGCAGATGACAACGCTCCCTTGCCTAGTTTCATTACGTCAAAATCAATACGACGACACCAAAAATAAATAAATAAATAAAATGCAGAAATTCCCTACACATTCAGTCCGGTGTCATCATATGCAGAAAAATCTTTGATATTTTGACTTTTCCTCGCTTTGGAAAATTCTATCGTTTGGTTCTTCACCTTCCGAATTAAATCATGGATAGAGAACGACGTGACAGGCATGACCAAGAGTCCCCATTTTTGGGCGTTTGAATGGAGTGGACAGCTAAATCATCAACGTGACTGCAACTTCAATTGTTATTATTCTTGAAATAAGATGGATTGGATGTCTGTTGTTCGGGCACATCTAATTGCCCAATATTTCGATTAGCTCAGCATTCAGCAATTTCAGGCTTAAGAGGCCCCAAAGTAGCAAGCGATCAACTGGTCTATTCCACCATGCACGCTTGATAGGTCAATCTCACTCAAGAATGAATAAGCTCACTTACTTTTAGGCCCATCATGATTTTTTATTATTATTAAATTCAAGTCGACATTCATACTCAGCACTGTTTACTAATCTTAGAAATTCAAATATATATTTTAATTAGAAGCTTATGTAGGCGACACCATTTGAAAATACAAAAATTATTTATAAAATAGAAAAATCGCTTAATTTAATTGAGGGCAATATTGAAATTTCATAAAATTTAGTAGAATCATTTATTTACATGGAACTACAACTAGAAAACGTACCAATGCTTGATTATATATACGCAGAGAAATGGATATTCATTTTCAAATCATTTTAATTTTTATAGCTTACTTCTTATCAAGATAATCTTTCTATTCTTAACTAACCAGACTTTAGTAAATATAATCATCGACTTTGATCTAATAAAAGTTATTATAGTGGACTTGAAACAAGTGAGCCCACCATCCTCAATCTTGGGATTTTTTATTAGGGTTGCAATTTCAGCTTGATTCAATCAAAACCTGACTAACCCAACCCGTTAGGGTTAAATTGCGGTTCTTTAATTTGGTGGAAATGTCTAAGATTGATCCTATTCTCATTTCGAATTAGGATTGAATTGAATATTAATTACTAAAAAAATTATATTGCTAATTTTTTCTTGAATCCTTAAAAAGAAAAAAGAAAGCTCATGAATGGGACATGGAGGAAATAAAATATTAACTTTTCACGGAGTACGGTTTATAGATATATTTATATACTTAATATTCGCATCATGTCAGTCCAAATTGATGGTGCAATCATAATTTATGAAATTATTTAATTCAAATTTCATTGGATATATATTTATCGATTCCTGAAGATAATTCAATATCCGTACCATGTTTTCCCTTAAAATGTATTCGAATGGTAAACTGGGATAAAGTCTACTGTAAAACTAATTCTTCGAAACCGAAACTCCGTTGGTATTGACTTAATATTCTGCGGTGAGAGATCTATGTCCGCATCTTTTATTTATATGCGATATCTAATTAATCTTAATTAGTTATAATTATCTATATTTCAATTATCACTTTGTATTTTTTTATTCAAAAAGTTTATCTACTTTTTTTGTTCACTTTAAACTGACACCGTATTATATTCCTTTTAAACATTCCTTTTTACATTCTTCATCTGTTATCATTATCCACACGCACCAATACTTAGTGTAGATTAGACCAAATGCACTAGACAAATACCATACGAAAACAGCGCTAGGTTGACTCACGTAACACGCTTAGGCAATTTGGTCACTTGTTGGAGGCGCCCGACACGTTATGCCACCATATTGTTGCCATCAAATGCTAATTTAGTGGGATTAAGATTATATAAAGAGTCTTAATAAGACTATGATTCATGTCATTATGAATCTAAAAGTATCGAATACGTAGTTTGATAAGATTGTGCATCTATATCTATTTTTTTTAAATCATAAGTATTGAGAATTCATGAAAAAATTTTCTTAAAAAAACATTTGTTTAGTTATGAAAAAAAGATGGGCAACTTGCAGAACATCAATCTGTAATTTGCTGCCCAAATGGGAGTTAGTTGGAAAATTAATGATATGGTATTGAAAATCAGAAAAAGATTCCCACGTCTCGTAGAAGGCTAAAAATGCCATTGAGTTCTTGCCAACAAACAGTATCTCGACGGAGCAAGCGAGACAAGTCTTTGAGAGTTGGGTGACGGCAGAGAAGCGTACACACAGAGAAATGATAGATTTACGGTTCTGTTTTTATTATCTTTCGCTCCGTTGAATTTGATATTGACCCAAAAATAAAAATCTCTTCCAGGTTCGGAGGTTCGCGCAGTCAGGCAGTGGCGTTGGAAGAAGCTGGTTTTACGAAACTACCAGCGCAGAAAGCGTTCAACCTCCCACGGCTGACCCGATCATTGGGTCAAAGCACATGGAGTACAAGCATCTCCCACACAAAACGCGGCAAACAGCTACATCATTCCCACCCCCCGCCCCCCACGATAATCGCCGCCCAAAACAACCATTCGTTCCTCTCTACTCCCTTCTCTCTCGTTCTCCTTTCCAAAGATCAAAGAAGACAGAAATAATAGTATTCCCTATTCTTCTCCTTCTCGCGTAACTCTCACGCAAGGATCTCAACATTCATATTTTCCGTTGGAAAAGGAACAGTAATTTCCTATTCTACTCTCCTGCCTCTTACACAATCTCATTTTCTCTTCTCTAGGCTACTCTTTCTTCTTATTCCAATCTTTTCTGGTCCTTATACCCAAACCTTTCTTCTTGTTTTTTTCTCCCTATTCATTCTTATCTCACGACATAGATTATTTCTCTTGCCTTTTTCTTCAATTTTCTTCGATTCCCAGCACCCCCAACATGCCCAGCAAGCTGAGAAAGGCGATTGCAGCGGTTAAAGACCAGACCAGCATCTCCCTTGCCAAGGTCTCCGGCAACAACTGCTCTAATCTCGACGTAGCCATCCTCAAAGCTACAACCCACGAGGAGGTGCCCGTGGAGGATCGCTACCTCAACGAGGTCGTCTTCCTCACCACCTCCTCCCACAGCTACGCCTCCGCCTGCGTGCAATCCCTCTCCCGCCGTATCACCCGCACCCGCAACTGGATCGTTGCCGTCAAATCGCTCATCCTCATCTTCCGCATCCTCCAGGAAGGCAACACCCACTTCCCCAGAGCCGCAGCCCACGCCATGAAGCACGGCATGCGTCTCCTCAACCTCTCCAGCTTCCGCGACGACTCCAATTCCAGCCCCTGGGACTACACCGCCTTCGTCCGCACCTTCGCCCTCTACCTCGACGAGCGCCTCGACTGCGCCCTCATGGGCAAGCTCCACCGCTCAGGCAATGCATACCACCGCCACCACCACCTTGGCCGGACAGTCGACCACATCCGCGACATGAAGCCCGGCGTCCTCCTGGACAAGATGGTCTACTGGCAGCGTCTCTTAGACCGAGCTCTCGCCACTCGGCCCACAGGCTCCGCCAAGACCAACCGCCTGGTGCAGATAGCTCTCTATTCCATTGTCAGAGAGAGCTTTGATCTCTACAGAGAAATCTCGGATGGGCTGAAGTTCTTGTTGGATAATTTCTTCCACCTCCAGCACCGCTCCTGCATCGAAGCCTTCCACATCTGCACCAAGGCCACCAAGCAGTTCGACGAGCTCGCCAACTTCTACAGCCTCTGTAAGACACTCTGCATTGGGTGGAAGTCGGAGTATCCCAGCGTGCAGAAGATTTCGGATCAGCTGCTGGAGACACTGCAGGAATTCCTTAAAGACCACCAGTCTTCTTTCCAGGTGGGAAGGCCCAAGGAAGGCCAGAAGCTGCTCGCGCTTCCGCCACCGTCCACCAAACGCTCGCCGGGCTCGCAGCTGTCGGAGGAATCCTCTTCCTACCACGACTGCAGAGCGGATTCGGAAGAAGAGGAGACGGAGAAGGCGTCTGAGTCGTCGTGGGGTCGACCGACCACGGCGGAGTGTTCGCCGGATGAGAACGAGACGAATGCGAGCGCCGGATCGTCATCGGAGGAGATGGGTGTAGAGGGTGAGGAGGATATGAACATAAGGAGAGTGGCGTCGGATAACAGTGCTATTCTTGATCTGCTTCCGTTCGACCCAGACGACAGAATTCCAAAGTCCAGCTCCTGCATGGCGCTGTTTCAAGAGCAGCAGCAACACCGTCAAGACCCTCCTCCCAACTCTTCGTTTGATGGAGTACCGGTAGAGTGGGAAACCGTTCTGGCAGAGAGCGCAAACACCATATCAGGCCCGTTGGATCACAGCAACAAGAACGCTTTCAACCCCGCTATTATAGATGGAATGCACGCCGCTTCTTCCTCGAGCTATTCCAATCATCAAGGCTACAGCAATCCATTTCTTCAAGGAAGTGAGAGCAGCTTCTTTTTCACAGAGGCATATTCGTCGTCGACGCCGACACTGCCAACCTTCTCTGCCAAGGGTCCCGAGCTGGCATTGCCGCCAGAAGCTGACCCTTTCTCGTCTGTGTATTGCATTCCTCAGTCGCCGGCCAAAGTTTTGCCGCTGCCTGAGAGTCCTTTAACATCAGCCTACCGCATTCCTTATCCTACGCCCCATTCGCTGTCGTTCGACGCCGCCGATTATCGGAATTTCAATTTTGCAGCAGTAGGAGATATGGATGCAACAGCACCACCAAAACCAAAAGACTGATTTTCCAAATTTTCTATTTTTGAAACTGATGAATGTTTTGCAGCTATCGAGCTGCAAAACATCCCACCTCCGTTCGTAATTACACGATTTTTGGCAAGGTATTGGCCTTTGATGTCACCATCTTTTGTAATTACATAATTTTTGGTAAGATCTTGGCCATTGAAGATTTAAGGATTAAGCAATATGGGGAATCTGGAATTGCTTGGCATTCTAAGATTATTTTAAAAAAAATGCTCAAAAGGCCCATTTGAAAGGCAACTACCATGTAAAGGCTTGTAATCTTCTTTATCTGCTAATGCCTACTCGCCATTTGGTCACAAGAATTCCCCACTTGTAGTTGAGAGTTGGATTTGAGACGATTTGGTATTGGCCATCCTACGTTGGCTGGGGCCACAATGAGATGTAATTGCTTTGATTTCTAAGTTGTGGATCGTTTAGCTTCTCGTAGAAGGTACATAGAATAAGAATGGCCATAAGACTTGAAAAACAGCATGCTGAACTCTTCGGCTTTAGAAGAACACAAGGCATGTTTTGATTCTTTAACATGGTTCCATATGATGATGACGACTTGATGGTGGACATAATTCACACTGTGCTTTTACATATCTTGCCCAATGAACATCTTAAATCATCAGAACTGATACCTTCTCTTTTGCACCACGTCCTAGCATCGTTCCCTTTCAAGCTGGATATGGCAAAGCTTCATGAATTTCACTTTGTTCTGACTCGATTTTCAGGTTTCTTCCCCATTTTACAATGTTGTCTTTCTCATGTCCCATGCAGATTCAATAAGCTTTTGGACATGTTTCACGTGAAAGGTTCTACCATACTTCTCAAGAATTAGAACTCGAGTCCGAAACCATGTTTTGTTGGAAAACTTGGAAACATTTAAAATTAGAATCTATGACATGGCATCAACGTATTCATTCTAGCAAATGCAGGGAATGGATCAAATATCCATATTTGGTGAGGTTTTAGCCTTCCAGTAATTGCTGCTTTTGAATGCCTGATAATCATCGCGAAGCTAGTGGGTTTGACATCCGCCTAATCCTTTTTCTACAACTGGTTTTGGAAAAATGAAGAAATGTGTATTTTTGGGAAGGTGGACACGTCACTGCAATGCTTCGATTTCTGGCCCAGCACCATAAGCACACATATACAGAGTCTCTACCAAGCTATACACCCGGAAATAAATGGTTAACATCAATTTTGGATATCTTCGATCCTTTTTATGATTAGGATTGCTCCTTTATTTTTCGTACTCCAGTTAGCAAGCTGGAAAACAGTTTGGGAGGATGGTTGTTCCTTTCTTCCAGCTCCTGGCTTGAAAAAGAGACCTATGAAACTGATATTGGTGATTACCCAGGTGTATTTTTGAGATCTTTAACATCTCCCCTACCATCAAATTTTGGCAGAACTGATGAAACCGAACTTCACCCTCGGTCCATGGGATGTTGAGTTTGCCATACCTGATGAAGGGAAGGAACTCTGAGAAACAGCACATGGACCTCTGACACACTCCCCCTCAACGCTGGGCCTCATGGACTTACAATCATCCAGCAAGTTTTCCACATTGATAGAGGGTTATAGTAAGAAATATGAACAATAATGAGAAAAAAGTAAGATTGGAAAGGATATAGTGTAGGTAGGTAAATGTGGCATCAATCAAATGGATAATGAAAAGGTAGCTTCTACATTTACATGTTTCATCCAACCACAGCCGTACAAGTATCAAGCATGAGCTCACTCAACTGGAAACATCACGTATAACCAAGAACGCATTTATAACATTATAAAGTGCAAAGAAGTTAAGTACCATAACAAATAAGCATTGGTTTCTTACTTTGAGTTCTCAGTTCTCAACTAGAAAAGAAGCAAAAAGAAAGACGATTCAAACATGCAAACCTTCAGTTGGATAAATTAGTGTTTTTTGCACTTTCCTTTCACCCAAAAATATCAAACGAATATATGGAGAATGTAAGCAGCAAAGGTACCTCGATAAATATCATCTCATTCACCACCAGCATGACTTCTTCTTCTACAGAAGGCACAAACAGATCTCTTAGCATTGATGCATTTTTAACAAAAGAAATGAGAACTAAAACATTATAGAACATTGACTTACCCTGGATTGGGCCTCTTGTTGACGGTCTATGTAATCAAGCAGTTCGTCTTGCCTCATCAGTGCCTCATGTAGAGCCTTTTTATGAGGAAAAGCATGTGTGAATACTTTATGTAATTCAAAATGCACAGGTATATGAGTAATTGAGTATTGATATGATACACAGTGGACATTGCAAAATATAAAGATCAATTTAAATGTATTTAGAAAGATGCCAATAATAACTGACTGACAGACTTGCATAAAAAAAGATGCATGTACCAATATTATGGGCCAGTCTGTTTGACCAAGTCTTTGTCCATAAAGCTGAGTACTTTTTAGTCCACCATGCAATGTGGAGCACATACAGATGCAACAGTTCAAATCACACAGCCATAAGCTTTCACGCTACTTGCACAGAATGAAGGAAAGCAGGGAGAGCAGTCCAAAAGGATTTCAAACATTACAAGATATCTTAAGCTTTGATCAGTCATCTGAGAGATACATCACCAACCATGGCCGTCAACATGCACAGATCTTGATCAAGATCTGGATTGGTTAGACTGGATTGAGTTCTTTTAATGTATATCTTGGATCCAAGAAACAAGGTCCAATTGCTATACATATCAGACTTGGATCTGAACCAATCAAAGCAGATCAAGATCCATATGATAAATTTCAATTACAGATATTTCAAATTAATTATAAATCATTAGTTTTATAATGGTCGCTACTACTGTAGCTCAGGGTTAGGTGTTATTGTATCCATATATCAGGCCAAGCGTTTAAGCAGACCCTCAAACATGTTCTACAAAATTCAATTTCATGCATTCTCTCAAACCAAAGGCTAGAATGTTAGGTTGATGGTTTGAATAAACACTTGGCTATGTGATATAAATTTATGTATTCTGACCAGAAGGCTGCCACGGGTGCATAAATATAATAGAAGGACATGCTCGAAATCTTTTTATTGAGGCATTTGAGTGAAAAAGGATCCGATTACCCAAATAAACTTCACTTATTTCTTCAGTTGAATAAACAAAAGTAGTTATTTATCAGTGGAAACAGAATATGTAGTGGTACCTTTTTAGTAGCAATCAGCTCGGCTTCTAAGGCATCTACACGGCAAACAGCAGCATGCAGCAACTCCTCTTTCTCTGAAGGCATTTCAGATGGCTTTGCCTGAAGTGTGTCCACCTTTTCCTCCAGCTCAGCCAATTTCTTCAGTACTGAAGAAAGGAGATCTGCTTCTGTAAACCCAGGAGATGGAGATGGGGGACGGAACTCTTCTTTAGGCACTGGGTCAAGTGTGATGAAAGGGTGGCCGTGATTTTGTTCAGATGTTTTGTCAGGGAGCTTCCTTATGTGACATGTGACTGACTGAAAAACAGCATACAGGGTCATGAAGAAAGTCATGAGCATTGCAAGAATTCGAGCACGAATCCCCTCTGGAGCCATATGCGAGTTCAATGGAGGAAGTGACCCTGGATTATGTCAGCAAATATTTCTCAGTCAAAGGAAATGAAGAAAAAAGACGAAAAAAAAGAAAAAAAATGAAGCAACAAGGATAAGACCAAGAAAAGAAGGCAAGAACATACAAATGAACGATTACTTCCAACAAAAGGAGTTGATACATTGACGGGTTCGAAAAACAATAAGTAACAGGACTTGCTGATTTACCTCTTTTTGCACTATTTTACTTTTTCATTACATCCTAGTTTTACAGTCCTTAAAATCTGTCCAATTATACTGCTTTAAAAAATACAGAGTTTAAAAATGAGTTTTGCTAGTCATGGAGCATCCACCCTAATCAACATTGGTCTTTGTTTGAAGCAATGAGCAAGAAGAAAGGAACAACCATCACCACAAGCAGTTTTCCAGCTAACTGGGGTCCTAAAAAGCATCTAAGAAATCCAAAATTGAGGTTAACCCTTTATTTCCAGCTATACAACTTGGTAGAGATTGTGTATGTGCGCTTATTGTGTTGGGCCAGAGTTCAAACCATGGCTAAGCGTCAACCTTCCCAAAAATACACATTTCTAAAATACTGATCTTCATTTTTCAACAACCCGATGTGGAGAAAAGATTAGCTGATATTGGAACAAAAACCCACAGATTAATTCAACAGGAAATATAGAGCAAGAAGAATGCAAGATGTGATCATTTGACAAGCAAATTATTTTGACATGCTGGTGGAAGCTAATGCAGGTTTGCACACCTTTGGGAGAAGGAAGCTTCTGATGGGACACTTCTTTCTTCCAACCTGAATCGACAGCTTTGTCTACCATGGGAACATATTCATCAAACTCTGACAAACATGACCTTCCTGCCATTTTTACCTGCATGTTTAGTGAAAACAAGCCAAATTTGGGTTAATGTCTCAAAGCCTCCACAAAAAAGTTTCAAATTTCTGCTAAGGAGAAAAATAGACACCACATAAAAAAGGTATATTCACTAACCAAGGAAAATATACTAACCAGTAGAATCCTTTCTAGTAATATTAAGCATCTTAATGAACTGTTGCTGACCCATTCATGGACAAGTACACCACATATAATATTTTAAAAATGTGATGATTTTGTTGAAATTAATTAAAAAGTACATATAAATGGAGATCAAACAATTGCTTTGGAAAACCTACACATCTGGAAAATTACAAATAGAAACCCAATTTTCATTCTTTTTGTAACCTGTACAGAATCAGCATATCGTAATCAATGATATTGGACCAAACAGAGACAGTAAAGAAGAGTATTTCATACACAACAACAAAGCATGTAGGAAGACCATGGCAGTACATGTAGATAACTGTCATCAAGGAATGTAAATAATGTAAGTCATTTGGAAGAAATAATGCCAATTAATAACCAGCATAATTTCATGAAACATATGCTTTTACTATGCTTTCCTAAATGATAGATTCATATTAAACATAATAAAGACATACTTCTTCACGAACTGGAGTCAATCGAGGATGTGAAAGATAGCTCCTCATTGCTTTGGGCGATGACATATCGTCCGCTTCTGACCCCGACTCAGCAGTAGATGTATCCCCACCTTTTATCTGGTCAAACCAGAGAATGTAAGTTGACCTATGCAATGAAATGAGATTAACCAAAACCAATATTCTTTCATTGATGACATGTGCTCAGGATCATTAAAAAGTCTCACCAATGGATACTGTGGCTTAATGTATGTGATCTTCTCATCACTATTAGATATGGTCACAATTTGTCGTGCACATCGTGCTTCACCATTAAGAACCATCTGCATGACAATATACGAGATTGCAATCAGGTTAATGTAAATACATGAATGAATGAATTGTAATAAATCAAGGAAAAATCCAGAGACCAATATTATAGAATTTACACAAACAGAAGTTCCAAAAGACAGGAAGAAACCTTCAAAATGTTTGGGTCCTTCCATGGACCTTTGTCAGATCTAAGGCAACCCCCCTGATCTGCACAGGTGCATGTACCACCAAGAAATTCCGGCAACTCACTGGGCAAAACAAAGAGATCAAGTGTAAGGACCAACAAAGGTAGTAATTACTATAAAGAGTAAATGTCAACATCAAGGTTGCTACGATCTTTGTCACATCATAAACACTTAAATATCAATAAATTGTTAGGCAAAGTGAACCATGAGAATTCACGAACCCTAAAACCATAATTTCAAGCTTATGTCCTGGGTGATTTTTGGAAATTTGGATAAATTATTGATGTCAAATCTGATGGCCAAAGTGAATATCACTCCACCATCATGGTTGTCCCAAAAGTGCATCTCAGGAGAATCAATCCATGTATGCATGTCATGGTCACACACTATGTTAACAACATAAAGGAAAAGTATTCTTGAAACTCAATTGATTTCAAAATGACATTTACTTTAAAGTACAATTGATGTCAATGTTCCAGATATAAAGCCTTAAATTGCAAATTATTAATGAGATCTTCAAATGTAGATTTTCCAAAGAATTAACTAACCATGGGAGGTTAAGATCACCCAATAAAATTGCAAATTATTAATGAGATCTTCAAATGTAGATTTTCCAAAGAATTAACTAACCATGGGAGGTTAAGATCACCCAATAAAACCTTGACAAGCACAGATTTAGTTCAAAAAGATCTCAACTGCATAGTTTAGATACTTTGCCAGTTGTCAATGAGTAGAAGGTGAAACTCATTAATTGTTTGATAGCATAAAAAGTTAAGAGCTTTGGATTAAATAATGAAAGCAAAGAAAAAAGAAAGTCCTTAAAAAATTCTTAACAATCATGATTTAAAATGCATAGTTTGTACATTGTGCCAATTGTCCATGAGAAAAAACTGGTTGATTGACTGATAATATGAAAAGTTAAGATATAAACAATCATAGTTTACCATTTAGGAGAGAGTCCAAAATTGATATTTTTATTTTTTTTAAATGAATAATGAAAAGGCCTAATCCAAAAGATCCATAATTGTAAACAATTTATCAAGATCAAACAAAACTTAAACAATAAAATGGTTTTCATGGTTTGAATCATAAATTGTCAATCAAATCATACATGTTTTCTTTTAAATATCAACTGTAACAACCCAGGCTCCTGTTGAGGTATTATTCACTTTGGCAACCATGGCGGCACGGTGTTGTCTCACAAAAGGTACCTCAACAGATTTACCACATGCCCCCACACTTAAACCAAGAGCTCCCCCTCACTTGGGTGATGTGGGATGCCACTCACACCATCCACCCCACCAACAAGGCTCCAGCGTCCTCGCTGGACACATCTTAGCAGAGTCGCTGGCTACTGTCCTATATGGCATATTAGGGTCGACTCTGATACCAACTGTAACAACCCGGGCTTCTATTGAGGTATTGCTCGCTTTGGCAACCATAGTTGCACGGTTTTGTCCCACAAAAGGCGCCTCAACAAATTTATCACGAGCCCTCATACTTAAACCAGGAACTCCCCCCTCACCTAGGCAATGTCGGATGCCACTACGCCAATCATAAATTGTCAATCAAATCATACATGAGATTATTCAATACCACTGAATCAATAGATTCATCTAGAATTAGCAACAGATGCAAATTGTTTCACCTAAGATTCATCATAAGTCTTGAATCTTAGAATTTTAACACAACAGTTAACTGATGATCAATAAATTTATAACCAAAATTGAGGCATAAAGTTACCTAGAATCAATAATTTCGAGCAGCTTATTCTGGTACTTGTTTCCAAGAACCTGAAAATGGTTACAAAAAATATGTAAATGAGCATTGATAGACTAATTCACAGAATTTCGGGGAGCCACAACAACAATCAATTAAACAAATGAAAAGATAAAAGGCAGCCTTGAATGTACATGAATCTTTGAAGTGGTTCTTGGGTCAATAAAAGACTTCACTGTGTTCCACAGCAGCCGAAAACCAGAGCCAGCATTGATGATAAACATTCTGCACAATGTCTGTACAAGAGAGTGTCCAATGTTTTAGGCAAGCAGCATCTCTGATAAGTATTTGCACCTGAGATTAATTTCAGGTTTCAAACTAAAATAACCATGATAATAAGTGACACTATCACAACCTACCTCAGGGTAGTTGTCACCATCAACTTTCTGCAGACGAACAATGAGATCACGTGCAGTTTTGCTGAAGTTTTTTAGGCTCTGTATAACAAATAGATTATTATAAAACCATTTGAAATAGAAGAGATAATACTCTCAGGCCTAACAAAGATGAAGGCCATGCAATGTTTAAGAGAAGAACGGACAACATACCACCCCTTGGACATCGAGAATTGTTGTACTTGAATCAATGTGTCTCTTGGCAGCAATCGAGCAGGCTGGAAACTTGACAGCAAAGCACTTCTCAAACTCCTGCACATGGTATTTTATGTACCGATCCATAGTGGTCACTTGCATGAGTTTGTTGGGCTCAACCTTTCCCAGTCTTTCAATGTAAACAGGTCTTCCCTCCTTGTCCACACCATGATAACCATGAGGGTAGTACTGCAGAACGTCATTCAACTCTTTGAACTCAAAATCCTGGTGAACATAATGGCATTAGTAGGAGTTCCAGCTCTCTCAATAAGCATGTCATCAGGCAAAGAGAAAGCACCGGATTCCAAACTACATGCAAATTTAAATGAAGGAAACACTCATGTCTCTGTAAGATAAATGGACCTTGGAGTATGAAATTACCTCCAAAATAGTATCAGTACCAAAATCCTTCCTCCACTGAAGCATTTCTGCCCACATATGCTTTGCTTTCTCAATATCAAACTTCCTAGCTTTCAAGAATCTGCACTTAGAAGTATGAGAAATCATCCATTGAGTTTCAGATGACAAAATATTGTTCAGTATGGTCCTCCAAGTTCAAGGATTATGATATATGAAGTCCCTAAACGGCTGATGTTACAAATTAAGTAACACTTCAGTTAGGGTAACAACGAACAACTGCAATGCATGTATTTTACAATGTGCCAGCAATAGCTTAAAAGGTTAAAATTGTGCAAGATTTGTCTTGAACTACCCGGACATCTTTTGGGAACAAGAGAAAAAATAAACGGCATGGTTGAAGCAAATGAAAAACAATTAGGTTGGGACATGCAAAAAGATGAGAGTCATCCAAGTCAAAACTAGCATAGTCATCGGCAGTAAGAACACAGCCAATGTTAACGCACTAGTGATGGATTTTAATGCCACCTTTAAAATGCAAGAACCATCATTAGATAAAAATCTTCAATCTCTTTGCTATGTGGCACCCTCATTTCCCTCCTCACTCCCTACCTATTTCCAATTTGCAAAAAAGGAAAAAAAGAAATGAAAAGAAAAGTTCCTTTCTATGTGTCACCCTCATTTCTCTCATTGCCTATATTCAATTTGCCTGCCACCCTCTCATCTCTTCCTCTTCCCCTCCTTCCCTCCAAATTTCATTCCAATGTGCCTATATATGAAAAAACTTCCCCCCCTCCCCCCTCCCAAATCTCTTTCAATGAGAATAACATCAATTTATCTGTTGTATTCCAACAATTTCAGTTGATGAAGAAAGAAGCAGAGAGGTGGACAGTATCCATATCAACAGTATTACTGTGGTTTCAAAGGCCAATGTTGCCAAACAAGATATCAAGAAAAGGTTGTGCAATGCTAATAACAGATGTCGAATAACAGTTTTTCTCTTCATCATTCTTCTTTGATTCATACTCTGCTTCCAGTCATAACATTCAGCACTGTAAAGTCTTTTTCTAGCCGTAGCTAAATGATGGAAGGAAACTGGCACATAGAATAGAAGATAAACCAGAGCTAATGTTGACAACAAATCCCTTTCTCAGAAACTGTCAGCAAAAATTGCAGGGATTTTCCACAAAGGATCAAATTGCAGATGGAAATGAACCAAAAGCATTGTCCCCACAGTTGCAGCAGCAACTTACAATTAAATAAAACACTATTCAATCAGATATGAAAATAAACAATGCAGATAGAGATTGCTACCTCAACATCATATGGTAGTCATCATGTCTTGAAGGCAACAATTCATCCAAAATCAATGCCTGGCGAAATGCGTCAACAGCTTGTAGCTCCCCAAGATCCCTTACATCTTCAATCGACACCGAAATGACACGGCTGTCACTCTTCCTCCTGTTTTTCTTCTTGAGAGAATGCCTGAACTTCGTAGATGCATTAATAGCCTTCTTCTTTAGTGATCCGATTCTCGTCCTCCTTTCATCTTCTGAATTTTCAAAATCAGATTTCCTTTCTCTTCTCTCATCATGGCTAGAGAATCCCTCAAAGCCTGTGATGTGTTACCAAGTCAGATTTAACCATCACTCCATTTCTTAAAAGAGAGCATGTGATAAAGAGGGAAAGTAAAACAAAACACCAATGTGAGAACTCCAGGAGACAGTAAGAATGCACATCCTTTCCCACACACGTGGACATTTGACGAAACCATGAGTTATGCTCAGCCAGACCCCTAATTGATCATTACAAATGAAAAGCCTGAGTGGAGAAAGAAAGGGAAAGATTGTGTGGGGGGTGTTACCAATACAACAGTTGGACCAATGTCTGATGACTGATAGCCATGCTGAATAGAAATGAACCAATACATTTCACTTATGAGAGGAAAGTAGTGACAATCAGGTCAGTCAGAGGTATCATGGAACATAAATCCATGAATGCAGTATGTTCAATAAATGATACGAGGAAGAAGATGGTACGAATTGTCTGTTATCCCAACTCTTCAACACCATTAGCTCATGGGCCAAAATTAATTTAGCCTTATTAGATGATCAAATGGAAATAAAGCACAGATGCTTTAAAGGCAAGATTCCATTGATCTATTATGGCATAGAATGCATAATCCAACAAGCTCCTAAATTACCAATTCATGGCAGAACAAAAATAAAAATAAAAATCCAAGCCAATAACATTCAGTAGTGACTTTCATAAGCCATCCCCACACCCAAAAAAAAAAAAAAAAAAAAAATTCCTAAAACCAAGGCATGAGAAGATCACCGAATAGCCCAGTCCCTGTTGAGGAAGTTAGGATGAAATACTGTTGGACTGAACGAAAGTGGAATACATAAATTAGAAAGAACTAGCGAATGCTGGTGGTAATCTGCTTAATAAGCAGCGCCAAGAACAACTTACTGTGTGGCTGACTGGAAGGATTTCCTTTTCTCATTTACATTAAAATTAAAAATCCCATCTCAACCAAACATCTAAAGATCTTCATAAAAAAATAAAAAAAAACATCATCAAGTAAATAAAACCTCATGTCTCATGTCAATTAAACAACATGAGCTCCCAAAAATCCTAATTTTGATTTCCATGGAACAGTGTGCCTCAAATCACTCTCCCTTAGTAATGGTGCCTTCAGTTGCACCAATTTTGAGGATAGTTCCTCATTGACCTGTCGAATTTCGCACAAAATTCATAATCCTTCATGAAATTCGGTGCCACCAAACACACCAAGAATCAAACTATCGAAGAATTCAGAAGAAGAGCAAAAAGATAATAATTTTTTTTTTAAAAAAAAAACAGAGCTGGGAGAAAATCCGCTAACTGGCCGAGCATTCCGATCCCAGAACGACAAGAGTCTCAAAAACTAGACCTTTCCTACCAAATTACCAACATTTCATACAGTTCACCGCAGCAATAGACATTCAACACACCCACAATCGAAACAGAGTGGCGTCCGAGGAACTCACAAGGCCTGGCGAATCGATCGAGCGGTCCCGACATCTCTGGGCAATATTGGATCGGGCAAACTTGGAATTCCGGTGGAACAATCAGTCAATCATCACGGCAGCTGACGGAGCTGCAAAAGGATCTGCATTTGACGCATAAATCCTAGAAAAGACGAGATCGAAAGAAGGAAAAACCATCGAAAGAAAGGAAACTTACCTCGGATCCTTCGTCGCGAGACGAGGATCGATAACGGCGGTGCTTTTGAGGAGGCTTACCCTAGCAGAGCTGATAAGCTGAGCGAGAGCGAAAGGAGGAAAGGAGTGGAGGAGAATCGCCGATTCGAGAAAAGAGATATCGCCGGCGACAATCGAGGGGGCTGGGGGTAGGAGAATAAAAAGAAGGAAATGATGCCCCCGCAGT
>JAYJMB010017395.1:31453-43770 GCA_036873735.1 Pouteria campechiana
AAAAAAAAAAAAGGCCAAATATTGGTTATCTTTGCATGAAAAATCGATATCTATTAATTTTATAAACAATATCTACACTATTTATAAGTTTCAAATTTATAATTTTACTTAGTAAATAGTTAATATGAATCATAGAAAATAGAAAGCTTAATTATTTTATTATCAGATCAATACTCCAAAATAATAATTCAAATTATTTACGATAATTTATGTCACTTACTTTGATGTTATCCGTACAGCTTAATATAGACATTAAAAGCCTACATGCTAGTTTGTTATGTGTGGCAATTTTTCCATGTTGGAAAAAAAAAATGACTTTATGGGTTTCTTGAAGATTAATCGATTTTAGGGTTCGTATTTATAAAAGGAGAAATATTCCAGATATATGAGGTCGTTAAAAATATAAAATGATCTGTTGATGATTTCTTTTATTTGCTAAAATTTACGTAAATTAAATCTACAATGAAATAGTCATGGTGTTTCCCAGGCAGTGATTCAACAATTTAGTGGAGTAATACAAATTGAGTTTCCCTAATCCAACCTAGTTCCAAATTAACCATTACAAGCTAATTTTTGAATAGTAGTGTAACCTGTTTAAATAGTAGTGTAACTCAGGTTGAAAACTTGAATTACCCTACATCCTAAAGAGGGATACCCGTGAGTCATCTTACCTCAACCTGATTTTTTATTTACTAATCTTCTTATAAATATTAGTCAATAATGCATCAAATTTGTAGTTATTTTTATTTTGATGTATAATAAAGAAAAAGAGAGGTAAAACCAACAATAAGGAGAATTTAAAAAGTTCAAATTAGCAATTAGGCATAAAAATATTAATAATAAACTCTTAAGGACTAATATTTCTTTGCCAAATGGTCTCCGAATCTGCAATGTTCGAACCTTTAGAAATCTGTGTTTCCAAAGCATGAAGCTTTCACAAGCTATTCCTTCAAGAGTACAACACGAATGGTTCCAACCACCTTCGAAGATGCTGCGTTAGACAAATGCACCAACGTATACCATACATTGAGAAAGATCGAAGGTGTGGGGATGGAAATTGAGAATGCTTCCAATCAGAAGGTGAAATGATTTTAGCCAGCTACTACCAAGGAGATGAAAATGATACTTTTTAACCAGCTGCATGTATTCGTGCTGATTTCTTACGTTGAGTGGATCACTCTGATAATGCGCTTTTCTTATTTCCTTTTTTGCTTTTTCCATTGAAGCGAGAATAATGCTTTGGTGTCGGCCAAGAAAGTTGGGTTTGAATAGCTGAAACACAGTCATTGTTACTTTCCTTTCATCAACTGATAGTTCAGGAGGATTATCAGACGCAATCCTATTTTACCAACCAACGGTTCGGATTATTGGACCACTCGTTCTATGGTCACTTTATGTAAAAGGGTAGGAGAAAAGAGGGTTTAAAAAAAGGAAAACTATTCTAAATATAAAGTAAGTTGAGGTGGGGCGGGTGGGAAGCGGGGGGGGGACTGGATGCAAAGTCCACATTCATAGTCCGGTACGGCGCGTGTCTGGCGCGAGACGGATGCACCGTTACGGATGGCATTTGGCTGTTCATTTATGCGGTGGCGCATCCGCGACTTTATGTATAGCTTTGACTTGGGTTCCTCAGACTATTTAATTCCAACGCACCAGTTCCCACGCCATTCGCGCGTGTACAACTCGAAATCCCTCAGTAGCTGTCGAAACACAGCATCCTCGTGGCAGATCGGACCCACCCATCAGGCGAGGGCCCTGAAATGCGGCTTTACCTGGCCTAAATCTAGATTTTCCAAGAGGATATACATGTGCAAAGATACCAAGCTGCCGTTATCTGCAGCGAAAATGCCTTTGATTTTTGGTCGCAGTGGTACTGCGAATCTCCTCTACATTTCACGCGCCTAAATTCCCGTTTTGTACGGTTCTCCTACCGACACTTACCGAAAAATCAAAGCTTCCGTTGGTCAAAACTTCAACAAAATTTTCCTCTCTAGCTTTTCTCACTGGACCTTTTTTCATTGAATTCATCGTCGCCGTGTACTCATTGCCATCCATAAGAAAAGCACTGAACGCAAGAGTCGCGTTAGCTGTGCGCGACAAATTCATATTTTGCCCCGTTTATAGACTTTGCCCTTTTTGTTTTTTTTTTTTTGAAGATGGTTACTTAGATTGCTGTGTTTCTCTTATCTCGACAACTTTAATTTCCTTTTACAATGATTAAAACGCCCCTTTTAAACTCTTAATTAATAACAACATACAATGAAGTGGAACACACAGCTCAGACGTTGATTACTAGTTATGAGTTTCATGAAGCTTGTGAGAGAATCTCATTTTTTATTTTTCTCATTTGAATGTATCGAAATTTGAACCGATGTGCATAATCAATCTGATAAAATTAATTCAACTCAAGAGTTAATATAATGATCCATTTATCATGGAAATTTTTATGCAACTGATCCATTTATGGTTTATAATGATGTATAGGCTAAGTTCAACCCATACATCATACCTAGCATCACCTTTTTAACTAAAGAGTTAAAAAACTATCTTAATTAAAAATTTATACAAGTCCTAAAATTCATCTCACTTGAGAATGCCTATGAACTTCTTAAAATTCTGTCTATTTATGATCCACCTAAGTTTTTGCTTAAAATGATTTTTTAACTCTTAGGCAAAAAAGTGGCGCTAATTGCCAAAAATGATGAATAGATGGGATTTAACCTGCCATCATTGTAGGACACAAATGAATCCTTGGCAAGAAAATTTTCATAGAACATTACGATGAAATTATTTTTCTTTTATTGTATAATTTATCTGTGTCATTAATTCTTTCTAGGACAATATGAATGTCAAAAGAGGTTGATCAACAAAGCATATTTAAAAGACCCATAAATGTTGCTTCCAACATATTCACAAGTATTTTACTCTATGGAATTTACTTTTGTAAAGCTCTTGAAAAAGCATTGTGTTTTAGATAGTTAGTGTAACATCCTTAATTCTAACCAATATAAAGTATTATCCGCTTTGGGCTCACTAGATCCTGCTGACACATAGAGCCCACATGATTTTGCCTATTTAGGCATACTTTTCTGCCCCAAAAGGTGCCTCATAATGACTTGCCACAATTCATATTTGAACCTCTAATCTCAAGTTATATTGGTTTCGAAACCAACTTTGATACCAACTGGCCAAAACAGACAATACTTCACATTGACTAGAGTTGAAAGTGTTACAAATGCTATCGAAGCTGGTTTCGAAAGTAATGTGACTTAAGATCAGATGTTCAAATATGAACTGTGACAAGTTATTGTGAGACGCCTTTTGGGTAAGAATAGTAGGCCTAAATGGGCAAAATCGTGCGAGCTCTACATGCTAGTGAGATCTTATGTGACTAAAGTGAACAATACTTCATATCAACTAGAGTTGAGGGTGTTACAGTTAGTCTACGTTCAACCTCAAAGGTGTAGAGTGTGGTCTCATTGCTCCAAATAGGTCCCTTTGGGAAGGGCTACAGGGATTGAACAAGAGGAATCTCATTAAGGCTTTGTTTGGATATAGAGTATTGAGAATGAAAGTGCAATAGAAACGTGAAGTACAAATGATATCGGCAATATAAGTTATTTAATTGCAAAGTAAAGAAAAATAATTAAAAATATAAATAACGATAAAAAAAAGTTTGTTATAGTAATTAAAATCTCATATTACTCTAAAAAGGTATATAAAAAATAATATATTGATAATGCATTTGCATTGCTAATATATCCAAACAAACATAGACTAATTGCATTGGCTGATATTGAGACAATAGAAAAAGGGGAGTTATATATGTACGCAAGAAGTCTTAAATTCAGCTAATTGTCATGGAGACAGGCTCTGTCGGTGATACACAGCATGGCTTCTATATCAAATGAAAATGTTCTTGTACTACGTTTTTACAGTGTCCACGTTTCTGCCTCTTAAGTGGTTGTGACGGGAGGGATAGACCCATTAAATGATTACTCAGCAATCCAATTAATGTATTGCACTTGATGCCATCGCTAATTCCTCACATTGATTAGGAGCTGTAGTAATACCCTTTTGCACTCATTTAGGAGTATGGTGGAAGTCATTTGATTGCTGCGCCTCTTGGCTACAAACGCTTAAAAAAATCATGGCCCTCCTCAATTCATTGCAGCCATCTTCCAAGTCAAGAAAGGGGGTTCCTCTATTTTAGCCCCATCCAAAGTGGGCTCATTGATACTTTTCAATAATGTAACCCCATTGAAAGCATTTTAACTATTATGCATTTATTATATTGTAAAAGTAAAACGCTCGGCTGATTCTGCAGAATCAAAATTTTGAGACGAATATTTCCATAGTTGAAATCGTTTTGAATATGTTTGGATGCATCGGAAAGAAAATTGTATTTGAAATACGCATCTTTTACATTCCTTTTAAGAATGACGTAACATTTTAATTTTTTAATTAATTTACCTTTTTATTATTCTTTATATTTTTAACCACTTATTTTTTATGTTTAAATTAAAAAGCTTATTTTACTGATATTTTTTCTATTTTACTAGAATCAATTTAATGTCAAATACATTTTTCAAAGACACCCTCTCATATGAACTCTATTCAAATAGATCCTAGAAAAGTATAACAATCGTATTTTACTAAGATTCTAGAATTCCATGCCTCATTATATACGTATAATTATTAGAAAAGTATAGAATTTTAATCACAAAAAGCCATGCGACTTTTAATGTGAATCATTAATTTTTATTTTTTTTTAAAACCTTTTGTGGCCTATCCTTATATTTTACATGAATGGTTTTTAGTATTCAATCAATAAATGACGGTTAAAACATTTTCAATGGATTAATCCTTGAAGTTATAAACGGGCTGCACTTAACCTGGGTTACAAAGTGACCTCCTAACCTTGGTCGCGTCCCAAGCCAATATGTTGCGAATTCCCTAGACATCTTTAAAGGCTTTAGCAGACCGCCAATTTGCTGATGATCAAAGCTCTTTAACAACGTGCAGCACACACGAACAATGTTGAGTAGCCTAAATACTTCAAATTACACCCAAGGGATTATGTTGAATATTGACATCACTTGTGCTAGGGTTGAGATCAATGTTATTAGAATGGGACCAGTGGTTAAATCCGTCGGGGGTTTAGTTCACAGTCCAACGAATTCAACTGGCTAGTTCAATTGATTCAACTGATTTTCTTTATTTTTTTAAAAAATTAAAAATAATATATAGATCTTTTGCATAATAGTATACTATTTTAATTCATCCTTTTGTTTTATTAGTAATATTAAAATATTTTTTAATTATTAGACCAAATTGGACTAGACTGCACCGGTCAGTTTATGGTTGGGACGGTTGCCCTGGGTCCATTTTTTATAACACTAGTTGAGATAGCAAGTTGCTTCAACTTAAAAAAATCAAATCTTATAAACTCATAAATCTTTGTTAGGCTAGAATTATGGAATTCAATTCAATTAAAATTTCTTTTCCTATTGATATTTACTTTTTAGAATAGTTTTACTTATTTCTTTTATTTATTTATAGTTGATATTATAAAATGACATTTTAACCTTCTATTTTATAAAATAGAAGGTTAAAATTTTATAGTTGATATTTTAATATATTTTAATGATATTTTAACCTTATTTATTTTATAGTTGATATTATATCATCTCCTATATTATTAACAATTTTTTCTATTTAATTTCATTTCAATCAAATACACTTTTACCCACCAAGCCCTATATATAACTTTTCTGTCTCAAGGTTTTCTTTAGAGATACTACTACATTTCTAATCGCACAAATTAACGCGATTTAAAACCCCTGTAGCTCCTAGATTAACCTATTATCATGCACAGGTTCAACAAACCTCACAGAAAATGAGACGCGATGAACTGAACTTCTGTGTATTTTATTTTCATTACCAGTGTGGCTACCATGTTATTTCTGTACATTTTATTTCCATTATCGGATGGCTACCATGTTATTTCACTATCATGAATTGGATGGATAGAAAAAGACTGAGAAGATGAAGTTCTTTTTATTCTTTTTCACTCAACCTCCGTGCGTCTAGAGAGGTACAGGCACCAACCATTTAGGTGGTGATAACAGTTGCCCATCGATGGCGTGTGTGAGAAGAGGAAGACCGGGTCAATGGCATCAGATGAACGTTGTCCTGTCAACACGCCTTTAGCATTGGTGAAAGGGTGGCAAACGTGGATGAAATTGTACTAAAATGGTGGCGACTGACGCCTGGCTTATGACGAAATGACCATGCATGCTACCAGAAGCTTCAACTCCATATGCCAAGGCTGATTGGAGAAGCTATATTTCTACAAGGCTGGTACAGCTTGTGCTAATGTCAAGGTAGTTTCAAATAATTAATGTTATCAAAGTCAGGGTGGGTTGAATCGTAAAACAGGTTAACGTTTCCTGTAGTAAAAATTTATATATAATAATATTTTGTGATTTGAACAACTTTGCTACCCAAGTCTTATTTCCTAATCTGAATATTATTTTGTTGATATAAATAAGAGAACACAATTCAAAATGCAAAAAAAAAAAAGAAGAGAGTTTTATGCAAGGAAGATTGCAACAATAGTACTAAAGTATTATATGTGTATAGTCCACACATGAAAGACGCTTTAACAAGTTTCCATAACATATAATGCTAGGACCACCTCTATCACTCTGTAATGTGAGATATCATAGTCTACTCGTCTTGGGCTCCAACATTCTTATTAGATATACTCATATTTCTTAACTATTGAGGTTGTCTCTAATACCACTTGTAACAGCTAACGGTCATGTTGAGAAGATATTGTTCACTTTGAATTATCATAGTTCTTACGAAATTATTCCTTTGTGCTTATCACATTTTGATAACATGGATTTCAATGACAACGACCCCTTAGAACTTTTGATGGAAGTTTTTTGATTGAAAGTACTAAAATAATTTGATAAAATATAAGCTATCCATTGCACTTAGCATAGTCTATTTGACAATAATACTTAAAATTATTTTGATTAGAAACTTAAGTAGATCACATGTAAGGTGAGAATTTTACTAAGTTAATATAACTTTTACATTATTGGTTACATAAGTCATACTAAATATAATAGATGGATTGAATTTCATTAAATCATCCTCCTCTAAACAAAGATTCATGTCGAATTTTTTGTGAAACTGAATCTAAGAGATGTTGCCCCGAATTTCAATTCAGGCTGTCAATGAAAAGCAACTTAAATTGCTTTATTTGAATCTAATATGGATTTGACAATAGTTAAGTTCTAAGTAAAGAATTTTACAAAGAGTAAGCGAGAGTTTATGCAAATAGGATTAAAGTTCATTGATGCCAATGTTATCCAACTGCAGCCTTCCTCCAAATCCTATCTGAAGAGGCCTACCCTATTGTTGAGGCATACTTGAACAAAATGTATTAGGTGTTTGCATGTTTAAGGTGCAATTATTTAATATTATTTAACTTTTACCCTATGTAAAATCCACTCGCATGACTAGCCAGGTTTCATCCATGTTATAATGATCTCTTAAAAAAGATGGATAGCTGCTTACTCGTGGGGCGACCACATCATCTTTCAACAGTCAATTCGATTGGTGAAGGGGTGACATACAGACCCCACATTTTTTGACAGAAAGTCCCAGTCACACATGGTCTGAATGCTACAGCACATTTTTATTTTTTAAAGTTCTGCTGTCACAAATCACAATGAAAGCATTTTTTAAAACTATTTTTCTTCTTTCTTTCTCGTCAAGATAATATTCCCTTTTTACCATTTTTATTACGTACTATAAGAATGTATAGTTTTAGCAACAATATTTAAAAAGTATTTCGTGCATTCCTTCCTAGCAGTGAAATCCCCAAGGAACTCCCTGTAGCTAGCTAGAGTTATGTGAATTTTGTGCTGCATTTGTTTTGTGGACCTCACAATTAGCTCTAGGCATTAAATCCACTTGGAGTATCTGAGGGTAACGTTTATGTACGCTGCTAGGGGAGAAAATTATATATATCTCAAATTCTCAATTGAAGACACATGACGCATGAGTGGAGGCACAAGTGTTCGACAGAATTTGAAATCCTTACCAGGCAAATTCATCATGCAGTATTTGACATATGATGAGGTTTGATCAATTAGGATTTGGGGTGAAACTCAGTTCGGGTTAATCCAAATTTGATCTAACCAACCTTAATTTTAAATGGTTTGGATTGATACTTTTTAGATTTTGGGTAAGGTCTAATCCGAAACCAACTTGTAATATGATTTAGTTTAGGTTAAGGATAATCCAAACCAAATAACCCAAAATCTAAACTGAATTACCTAAATCTAAATAACCTAAAATTAAGAACAGAATACCCTAAATCATATAATCCAAAACTTTAAATAACCAAAATAAGTTAAATGATTTAATCATTTTTAGGTAGGTTGTAATATAGATAATGATATATTATTATATCTTATAATATTTTAAATATATGAAAAATGATAATTAAATGAATCATACTTTCTAGGTTGAATTATATTTTAGAATTAACTCTATAATTTAATTTTTAATTTAAAATAATTCTCAAAGTACATTGTCTTTCCTATTGATTTAAATGACATTCAAAAACTAATATTTTAAATGATTATTTATGATATTATGTAGTTAATATGTTTAACATTTGCTAACATTTTCATAATTTAATTATTTATATAATAAATATATTTAATAGAATAATATCTATTAATTTAATTTAAAGTGATAACGTAAATATAAAATTATTAATTTAAATTATCTATAGTGTTAGACAATTTAGTTTGGTTTGGGTTAAGGTTTTAGAAAATGAATCATAGTTTGATTTAGGTAAAAAATTTCTAATTTGAATTAAGATTGGTAAGCTCAATCCAATTTGAATAAACACCTTGCACCCCTAATTAGAACCCATTCGCTTGAAGAATCAGTTCAAAAGTAGGCCAAGATTAGGTCTCATTTAGATGATTTATGTGAATTTAAGTTATTCATTTTACCTTTTCTTATTTATTTAATAATAATGCCAAAAATTATTAAATTCAGAAAATTAGGTGAGCCACACGTCAGATGAGAATTTTAATATATCTGTATTTAACTATTAGTTTAGTAGTCTGTCTATTTATATATATTTTTTAAAATTATTATCTTTGTAATTAAATACATTATGAAAAGTAAAATGGATGATTTTGATTCATCCAAATCATCGGGCTCACTTAGACTAATTCTTAAAAACTAAATGAGGAATCAATTCTGACTGATCAAACCTCGTGATAGAGATCATAATAGAAAACTCTATTTAAAAAATACGATCGATAACGTAAGTAGAACAAGGGAGTCGGATATAATAAATTGATTTTTTTAAAATAAAAAATAATAATTAAAAATATTATTGTTGAAGATAATTATAATGTGAGAAAAAGAAATGGATGAGCACCTGTTAACAAATACATCCCATGTCCGGGTATGTACATCTCATTAATTAGACTAAACCATGAAAGACATCCATTTAAGCCATAAAAACAGCTAAATGGGAAGTCAATGATATCAATAAAAATAAATGAAAATGAGGCAAAAGAAATTGTGAATAAAGATAAAATAAATAATTTGTTCTAAAAAACTATAATAATGAGTGAAAAAAAGTAAAATTAATCAAAGCAGGTATTTTGTCAAATAAATAGGAAGAAAATAAATTTTGTCTCCCTACTCTTTGCTTTGAACTAAATTGGCTAACATGGGTCATACCTTGGACAACTTCAAAAGTTCTACCGAGGATATAAGGCTAAATTTTCTTTGATTAGAATTGGGAAACAGCAACGCTAGGGCCATATGCCGAATACTCGCGCGATGCATCTTTTAGACATTGCCAACATAAGCCACGCATTGGATGCTGCAGCGATGTGCAGTGCAGCCATGGCTTTGCTGCTGTCTAGAAACTTCAAGACTGATGAAAATCCATCTCCCTCTTCCCTACGTAATTAACAATGCATGAGGCGGTAGAAAATCCTATATATAAAAATGGTAATGGATTGTCAGGAGTTTATAATTGCAGGTAAAAATATTCTGGTGGTCTTATTTTAACAGATGCACGGCTATCAGAGGTTGTTCACCAAACGTGGTTTTCGTATGTTGACTAATTATCAAGGGCTGTTTGGTTACAAAATTAAGGGGGACGATAAGTTATCCTCCCCTCATTCATCCACTTTAATAACATTACAAAATTTACTTAGTCCTTAATTTTTTTTATAGCAGTTTTACTTTCTGCGTACCTATTTCATATTTCGAAATAACATTATGATACTTTTTATCTATTATTTTATATTATCATAATACTTGGTACAACCAATTAGATTTAGATGAAGATTTAAATCTACATCTTAGCAAATCAAAACCGATTAATGATATAAACTAACCCCCAATACAAACCTATGTTGACGCTCCTATTACTTGAAACATTGTCTCAACTTGGAAGGAAGCAAGTTTTTGGATCAAAACGATAAAGATACAAAATTTCCTAATTTATGGGTTCCGTTTCTTGTGGCTTCTAGTAAATTCTAGCTGCCTTCGGCACATGGTGGTGGGATGCAATGCGTCCCTAGTTGTCTGAATTTTAATCGGACAGCTGTAGATGTTGAATCCATTTGCCAAGGCCTGCCAAATGGCTGAAGAAGCCAGTGCACTAGACAGATGGCCACATGTGCAGCGTAAAAGGTAAGTAAATGCGGAATTTTCATGTTTCTGGCGTCATGTGCCGATTTTAAGGGGAAGATGTGTCAGAAAATACAGCCAAATGGGGTAGGATGAGACCATTTCTACAAGCTAGGCATTAGGGAATTCAGACCATGTCAAAAATCATACCCTCCCATTTGATGCTTATGAAACGCTTCATTTAATTTGATAAAACTGGGCTATTGGGGTCGGATAAGTGTAATAAACAGTGTAATGGAGCGTATCATTTAAAAGGTGTAGTAATTTATAAAAAGAAAATTAGAATATTGAACTAATGAGTGAAAATATAAAGATATTGATAGACAGAAAAATGATAATTAAAAAGGATAATTATAAAAAAGAATATGATTTTAAAATATAATATCTTCCGGGCGCAAATCAAATGTAAAAGAGCGCATAAAGACTGCACTCGTTTTTACACAGTCAGGTTAGACACTTGGACTTTTAATAATATAAAGATGAAATAGCATAATGAAATGAAAAAGATATTATAAAAAATATGAAGAATTAAGTTTTCAGACAAAAAATATAAAATTAATTATAAAGAAGATAGAGGAGATTAGAAATATTATACCTTGTTTTGTTTATTGGGCAGGAATTAAAATGTAAAAGGAAGAGAAAATGGAGGTAGAAGTAATTTTACTATTTTATATCATGAGCCAAAGAAACCCAAAATGGAGGGGGCTGATACACTCGCGGCCTAGGGTGCAGCGTAGCAGTGTCTCTAGAACCACCCACTAGCTTTAATATGCATATTTTCTATGTATAGGTAATCTAATTCATCTGTCGGCTTGGTCGACAGACAGACAGCAACCAGCTTGAATTCAACATTTTAATAATCGGCCAATCTGGTAACATCGTCCTACACCGGCGGGCTTTAGCAACAAAGGGACAAAAAGCTCTGTTTGCACATGCTCCCTTCCCTTGTTGTGTACAAGATAGCAACGGTTTCCTCCTTTCCTAAACGACATGCACTTCACCTATTCTTCATCTAATTCAAAGCCTTACTAGTCTAGAAAGATTTCTATCCGATGCGTTGATCATGGGGTTGAGGAAATAAGTCAGTCACCCACTTGGTGGAATCAGGTGCTCAGCCAAGCTTTTGCTCTGGTAGCACATCTTGTGTTCGTTGAAATTCTTCTTGGATTCACTTACAAAAGGTTTTGTTGGGGGACAACGATTTGGACTCAGCGTGGTTGTTAGCCGTTAGATTGCAAATGGCCGGTTGAAAGTAAGTCTTGTGGATCAGCTGAATAAAAGTGCCGTGACATTTGCTAAAGATGGAGTAAGCCCATTAAAATTCGTTAAGGCCCATTTAAACTTCATTGGTCGAAATTCGTTTAAGTCCACTAAATCTCATTAAGATTGGCCAATATTTTTTTAAAGTCTATTAAATTTATTAACGTTTTGTAAGTTTTAATGAATTTACAAGTTAAAATTACTAAAGCTAAAGCCCATGAGGCCCATTAATTTTTGTTAATCTTTTATAGACTTTAATGAACTTGCATGTTAACAATCTATTGATGTCTGGTAAAAGCGTG
>JAYJMB010017406.1:0-43765 GCA_036873735.1 Pouteria campechiana
AATTAGGTTTATTTGTGATATTTGCTGTTTAAGGCTTTAAATTGATTTGCTACCCATTGGATGATTTTATAATTAGGGTTTGACACTCGAGAGAAGTAACCCTAATTAGGATTTAAATATCATAACATTAAACTATAGATGACTCGGGAGAACTTTTATGTTTTCGTAAATCTTCAGTAGAGAACTATAGATATTAATGCATTCTTATTACTAAGAGTTTTATAAGGATATCAAAATCAGTGTTTTGAGAATAGATATTAAATCTATCACTCGGAAGAGGGGTTAAGTAAATTGGGATATACAATTTATAAACTTATGCGTTGTTAAATCAGATTTGAGTTGAAATTACTATGAATGAAACATAAATGAAGTCAATCCTCTAGGATTTTCATATATTGATTTATTCGATTCAAAGCTATTCTGTTTAGTTGTTATTTAAGATTTATTTGTTTTTGGTTATCCAAATAAAGTTAGAATTATTTATAACGATAGCTATTTAAAGGTTGAAATATACAATCTCTATGGATACGATACTCACTCATCACTAAACTATAGAACTTTACACAGTACACTTGTGGTTAGATTTTCAGCAAACATTACTTTCCTTAATCTATTTTTGATATTAATACTACAACACTTAAAAAGTGATTTGTTAGTACCTTGATTCTTCACTCATTTGTTTGTTCATCATCAAAACTAAGTTATTTAATCTTTTTTATCATCAAAATCAAGCTTAGTAATGGGAGATTGTCAACAATGGCCTTTAGGTTGGCATTGTTGTAAAAAGAGAATTCTTCCTTAGTGAGAATAAAGAATTGATTAGGACCTGAGGGAGATAGAAACACTTTTCTAATTGGTTTTACTGTTGGAAGCATTTGAAGAAGTTTTTCAGAGTATTCTTAAAGAATTGACTCTCTATCAGGAATGCAAATTATATGACCTTTAGGAGTCAATGGAGGATTGGGAAGAAGTTAGATCCTGTGTAGAATGTTAGGATCCTCAAGTTCTAAAAATGGCAGTTCTTGAGAGGGTATAATGATGTCTTGAGAGTAAAACATTCTAGCAACTTCAGAATTGATTTTGTATTTATTCTCAAACTTAGAAAAAGTCATCCTAATTGGATTTGCAATACGAATGAGAATGTTAGGGTTATCAAAATTTGGTTTTGGAGGAGATTTTGGAGGAGTTGGAATTTTTCTCCATGCCGGATGAATTGAGAGTGAGTCCCATTCTGGTGGAACTTGATTGATTTGTTCAAGAAAGAGTTGTCCTGATAAATAGAGATCTTTTTTAGTGAAGACTAGTTTTCATATAGTCTTGGGGAATTGGTACTATGATATGATACTTTCCATATCTAATAATGGCTCTATAAGGATTGGAAAGGTAATCCTTAGGAATGTTTGGAAAGACTTCAAGAACTGATGGAGGTAATGAAGAAGAGGCTTGAGTTGGAGGAGATGGAGAAACAATTTTAGCAAGTTTACTCTAGTGTTGAGCAACCTCTAGAATTGAAGAAGATGATGGATGAGGAAGAGAGTGTGTGAGGGAAGACATTGCTGTTATGGGAGAGTTGTTTTTGACTATTGAGAAGTGATTTGGAGGTGAAGGGTAGTAAGTTGGAGGTGGAGAGAAATGGGGATGATAGGCTTAATGTCTGAGTGACTCTGCTAGTGACTGCAGAGAGTTAAGTTTTTGGTCAATCTTATCAGCTCTTAGGATCATAGATGACATAACAGTACTAAGATTATGATCCATTCTATTCATTTGAAGAGCTAGAGTTGATAAATAGTATTCAATCATTATGAGCCTATCTTCTAGGTGTTGTGGAATTAGTTGTGTAGTGGGAATTGAAGTGTTTAGTGTGGTTGGTTGATGAGGTGGAGGAATGGAGGATTAAGGCTGAGTTTGAGATGGTCTTGAGGGTACAGCTGCTATACTCTCTTCTCTATCTTCTATTTCTATTTCTTTCTCATTTCTTTCTGTGGCTTCTTCTTTAGTTGCTTCTTCCATAGTATCTTGCCTTCTTCCTTCTTCTCCAATTTCTATTCTCTTTATTTGCTCTTTTTTTCTTGGCTTTTGGGAGATCTAGCCTTGTGGAGTCAACTTGAAGCCAATTCTTTTTACTATGTCCTTATTGATTTTCTTTGTTCCCATATAGTCTTCTCCATCTTCCTTGGAGAGGTCAATATTTGTTGTCTTCATAACCTTGCTCATAACCATCCCATAAGGTAGGTAATACTTGATGGAAGTCTTTACCAAGTAAAGTTGATCAGCTATGATTTAGGCTAAATCTATCCTTTTCTTATGCTTCAATGCCCATAATATCTTAGCTTCCTTCTCAAACATCGGATCAGTACCTCTTATTTTGGGATATATGTTGTTGAATATCAACATATGGGCCAACTTGAGATTCAAATTCAGATGACTGATATGAAGGTAAGTCACATTTTCTTTAATATCCACTTTAGCTAAATTTGAAAACAATCTTGTTCTGTCTGATGGCCAATCAATTTATTGATCTTCTATCTTAGGAATATTGAATATATTTCATATATTCTTTGAGGATGGATCTATCTTAGTCTTTCCTATCCATTACTTTCTGCTGTTATAATTGAAATTGGCAGCAAGGACTTGAATCATTTTGGTGTATGTTTTATCCTTATAGCTCATAAAGCTTTTTGATCCTTGGAATCTAATCCAATTTGTCACCTCAAGTTTTAGGCCATTCTCTCCAAGTGCCTCAAAATCAAATGCTCTTCCTTTTACTATTTTCCTGCCCTTGAAATGTTTGCTAAACTTAGTATAACTAGAGGAATTGCTATTGAAGATTACCTTAAGAACGTAATCTTCCGTTCTTCTCCTTTTTCTTGTTGTTTCTTCTTCTATCATCTCTCTTCTTCGTTCCTTAGAGTCTGACATTTTTGTTCACTTGCTAGTCCTTTTTATTCTTGCCATTTGCCACAACAGATGAAATTTTGGCTTAGGATTTTAAATAGGGGAATTCTTAGAGGATCTAGAGGTGGAAAATCTCTAGTATAAATCGAGATGGGAGCAGGTTGATGGAAGGAAAATGTAGATGATAAAAGGATTTTGAATCCCTTCTCAATGGAATGAGTTCAGAGTTATGAGATAGTGGCACAGAATTTTTGAGCCTAGGGTTTTAGTAAAGAACAGAGCTTCTGTTGAAGCATAACGGAAGTTCTGTGTGACATAGAGCTTACATAGAGTTTTTGAGTCAATAGCCTCAGAAGTTCTATGGACCTTATATAGAGGTGGAATTCGAGGGGTGGAGGTTCTGTGTGAAATAGAAATTCAACAGAATTTCTATGTTAATATCTTAGAAGTTTTGCGGAATTAGTTTTAGGCATGTAGAAGTACTAGTTTCAATAGATCTGTGTGAAAGAAGTTCTAGGTAAGTGTTACAGAACTTTTGTATGATTTTCTTTATGCTTAGATAGAGTTTCTGTGCTACTTCTGAAGCTTTTTAAGAGATGTTCAGAGATTTTGTGTTACTTCTGACATACTTTTGAGTGATGTAAAAGAATTTTTGTTAAAATTCTGATATATTTCTAGATCAATTTATTTATTATTTATTAGTATTTTAGGAATTTAAACATTAGGATTAAATATGTATTTTATGAGCATGGATCTATTACATCAAGTTCTCTTCTAATTTTGTAGAATCTATCTTTTGGAAGAGGTTTTGTAAAAATATCTGCTAAATGATTTTCAGTTGGTATGTATTCATATTCTAAGCAGATATCATTGTTTTGTACATGGTCTCTAATGAAATGATATCTGACCTCTATATGTTTAGTTCTTAAATGTAGTATTGGATTCTTTGTCATATTTATTGAACTGGTATTATCACATCTAACAGGAGTATCAACATATTTTATTCTGTAATCATTTAGTTGTTGTTTCATCCATAAAAGTTATTCACAACAACTACCTATAGCTACATATTCAACTTCAGCAGTTGATAAAGCTATAAAAGTTTATTTCTTTGAAAACCACAATCATGCTTCCAAGAAATTGATAAGTTCCAAAGGTAACTTTTTTTGTCTACCTTGTATCCAGCAAAGTCTAAGTCAGATACCCAACTAATTCAAAGTTTAAACCTTTTGTATATAATAATCCAAGATTTGGAGTATCAAAAAGGCATCTAAATACTCTTTTAACAACAATTAGATATGATTCTTTAGGATCTGACTGAAATTGTGCACACATGCATATACTAAACATAATTTTTGGTCTAATTGTAGTTAACTATAAAAGATCTCCTATCATGCTTCTATATAATTTTTGATAGATAGATTTACCTTTTTCATCCTTATCCATTTTGATGGTTGTGCTTATTGGTGTGGCTAATGGCTTTCCTTCTTCCAAAGCAAATTTCTTGAGTAGTTCCTTAGTGTATTTTGATTGGTGGATAAAGATTCCTTCCTTCACTATTTTACTTGAAGTCTCAGAAAGAAGTTCATTTCACCCATTAAACTAATCTCAAATTCTTCCTGCATTATTTTAGAAAAGTTTTAACATAACTTATCATTAGTTACACCAAATATAATATCATCCATATAAATTTGAACAATTAGGATATTATTTTTTTCATGCTTGATAAAGAGTGTAGTGTCTACTTTACCTCCTGTAAATCCTTTTTCTATTAAAAATTTACTTAATCTCTCATACCATGCTCTAAGAGCTTGCTTTAATCCATAGAGAGTTTCTTAAGTTTGAAGACATGGTTTGAATCATAAAGATCTTCAAACCCAAGAGGTTGTTCTACATAAACTTCTTCATTTATAAAACCATTTAGAAATGCACTTTTAACATCCATTTGATAAAGCTTGAAATTCATGAAAGATGCAAATGTTAATAACATTCTAATGGCCTCAATTCTGGCAATAGGACCATATGATTCTTCAAAGACTATTCCTTCCTCTTGATAGTATCCTTTTGCTACTAGTCTTGCTTTATTTCTTATTATTATACTAGATTCATCTAATTTGCTCATAAAAACTCATTTAGTTCCTATTACAGATTGATGTTTAGGTCTTAGAACAAGTTTTCATACATTGTTACATTTGAATTGATCTAATTCTTCTTACATGGCTATTATCCAATTTTAATCTTCTAAAGCTTCATTTATGCAAGTTGGTTCTAATTGAGAAATAAAAGTAAAGTTACTACATACTTGATGATATGAAGATCTAGTTTTTAATTTATCATAAATATCACCAATTACTTGGTTTTTAGGATGATCATGTAAGAATATTCAATCTTTTGGAAGAGTATTGTTACCTTCATTATTTACCTCATTGATGGATGGTCCATCATATAGTTCTTCTTCACGTTGTTTTATTTGTAAAGAATCTTTGTCTTCATCTTGTATTTTTATTTTCTCCATAGAAGTTGCATATTTCCCTATCTCATCATCAAACTCATCTTTCTAGAGGGGTTAGTACTTTCAACAAATTTTACATGAATGGACTCTTTTACAATCTTGTTTTTCAAATTGTAAACTATAAATGCTTTGCTAACAATGGAATAACCAAGAAAAATACCTTCATCAGATTTGTTATCAAATTTGCCTCGGTTTTCCTTTCCATTATTAAGAATAAAGCATTTATAACCAAAAGTGTGAAAATGATAGATGTTTGGTTTTCTGCCATTGTATAATTCATATGGAGTTTTGTTGAGTATAGATCTGGTATAAATTCTATTAATAATTTAGCATGAAGTATTCATTGCTTCAGCCCAAAAGTATTGAGGTAAGTCATATTCACTCAACATTATCCTTATCATTTCTTACAAGGATTGGTTTTTCCTTTCAGCTACTCTATTTTGCTCAGGTGTTCTTGGTACAGAAAAGGTGTGTAAACTTCCATTACTTTCACAAAAGGCAATAAATTTTTGATTTTAAAATTCTCCACTATGATCACTTCTTATGGCTATTATATGAGAATTTTGTTCATTCTATACTCATTTGGTAACTATTTCAAAGAATGAAAAAGTCTTATCTTTAGAAGCAAGAAACATTATCCAGGTGAATCTAGAATAGTCATTCACAATGACATATGCATAATATTTTTCTCCTAGACTTCTAGTTCTTGTTGGTCCAACAAGATTCATGTGTAGCAATTAAAGTAGTTTAGTTGTGTAAACTTCTTTCTTTGATTTGAATTATTCTTTAACTTGCTTTCTTTTTAAGCAAGCATCACATAATTCATTTGGTCAAATTTCAGTTTCGCTAAGCCAACAATAATATCTTTATTGTATAGTTTTTCAATCATGAATTTGTTGGTATGTCCTAGTCTTGTATGCCACAACAGGGACTCTTCATTATTTGCAACATGACATTTTACTTGGATATGATTTAAATATACTAAATACACATTGTCGCATCTTTTACCAAATACTATGACTAAATTTGAACTATCTATTACAGAACATATATGAGATTCAAACACAACCTTATATTCATTATCACAAAATTGACTAATGCTTAACAGATTGTGTTTTAATCATTCTACTAATAAAATATTAGAAATAGTAATAGAGGGAGGTTGGCTAATCTTGCCAGTCTCAACCACTCTATCTTTTCTATTATCTCCAAAGGTAATTGTTCCTCCACTTTTAGCTTTTAATTCTATACGAACAGATCCTTCTCTTCATTCATGTATTTTGAGTAACCACTATCAATATACCATTTGCTACTTCTCGTGGCTCTCAAGCACACGTGTAACAATAAATCAAGCTATAATTTTTGGTACCTATTTAGGAATGGGTCCAGGTGGGTTAGTAGCAGAATATTTTGGTACCCATTGCTTTTTAAATGTTACTAAATAATTATCTATTGATATTGATGTATTTATTATGTCAGTAACAGTTTTTGGTACCTAAATTTGGTTTTATTTGGGTTCTAATCTTTTTCCAAGATTGCTAGTTTTCTTTCTATGATTTTCTCTACTTTTCTTTATCTTTAGTTTAAATAATGTAGAACTTAGTGTTTTTCTAAGAGAAGGATTTTTTGCTTTTGTTTGCTCAAGTTCTATGTTAATGTTAGTTTTGAGATGAGCATTTTCTTGTTTTATATTAGAACAGTTATAGATTATCTTTTCTAATTCTCTTTTAGTTTCTTTGTATTTAGCTTTTAAAATTTTAAAATTTGAGTATAATTCATCTAGTAATTCTTCTAAATCAGAAGTTTAAGTTTTTGAATTTACCTCATTTTCATGAATAACCAAGAATCTTATTCTTATATGATACTCCTAATTTCTTTCTTTGGAGTTGAGTGAACTGAATTGAGCTTCATTTTCTTCTTTTGTTTCACTTGAACTTTCTTGCATCACATTTTCCAACATTTCCCATGTAGCCATTGCTTTCTTCTTCTTTTCAAATTTCCCATTTTTAGAAGTATTCTTTTTATCAAAATAAGAATTATACCTTTTTTTGTCTCCTTGTCTTTTATATGGTTCTAGATAGTCAAATCTTATGTGTCCAAATTTGTTATAATTGTAACATACTGGAATCTCCTTCTTTTCCTTGCTCTTATTGTTGCTTTTGAAATTGTTTCCAAATTTCTTCTTTTAATCATATTTCTAAAACTTCTAGTTATCATTGCCATTTCCTCATCATCATCACTTGCTAAGGCTTCTTCTAAAGATTATTCATTTTTTGATTTAGCTTATAAAGCATTTTCTTGCCTTTCAATTCATCTAGAACCTTTTGTTTCATTAAGACTTCATGGGTCATAACTGATCCCATGAGTTCTTCTACTTTCATTTTACTTAAATCCTTTGCTTCCTATATATCAGTTACTTTAGGTATCCAAAATCTAGGTAGAGATCATAATATTTTCTTAACTACTGAATATTTTCTTAACTAACTTATTTTCTTCATATTTCTCTCCCAAGCTTTTCAGTCCGTTGGTTATTTTCTAAAACCTTTCAAACATTTCAGAAATGGTTTCTGATTCTTTCATGGAAAAGGCCTTATATTCCTAGCTAGAATATTTATCTTAGTTTTCTTTACTTGATTTGTACCTTCATGTTTTTCCTAGATTTCTTTGGCTAAGTAACATGCAAAAATCTTTTCAAATTCAGATAAAGATAGTGCACAGTAGAGATAATTCTTTTCTTTAGCATCATATTCAACTATTTGAATATCTTCATGTGTATATTTATCTTCTATATTTATAACAATCTTTCCATTCTTAACTATGAGCCATAACTAATAATCTATAGCAGTTAAGAAGTTTTGCGTTCTCATCTTCCAGCACTCATAGTTGGTTCAACTCAGGTTCCATTGTAACACTTGTTGGTTTTACAAGCTCACTAACAACTCACTGGTTTTTCAAGTTCACCAAAAACTCTTACATGTCGATTTTTAAGCTTAATAAATAACTTGCTAGTTTTAAAGCTAACCAGAAACTTTTACAAATAGTTGGTTTCACAGAGCTTACCAACCAACTCTTAATTTTTCAAAATAAAGTATACAATAACAATGACTCTTATTTTAGGATAATATGTATGAAAGCTAAGGCTTAATTGAAAGAATAAAGTAAGCCATGAGATCAAATTCAAAACCCTTTTGAAGTTAATGTAGATTAGATGTTGAGAATTTTGAATGCTTTGGTAGTAACATAGTAGTTAGAGTTGAATGATAGAAATTTGTGAATGTTCTTCTCTTAATCAATAAAAATGATTTTAGTGTAATCTCTTAGTTATTATAGTTGTTATCTTAATCCTCTTTATATAGGATTTGAATTTTTAGCTGTTGCAACCTTTGGCATCATTTTTAAACAAGTTAGGCAGGTTTGGTGATGACTTCTGTGTGTTGTCGAAGTTAAAAAATTCTGAGTAGAGTGCTCAAAACTTTTGTGCTTTGGTTTATGCCTTAACAGAATTTCTAAAGTGATTATGTAGAAGTTTTGCAGTAAGTAGATTTTTGGCGGTATTCTTTTCAGACTTTATGTCCATTATCTTAATCTTTAATGGATATATTTTGAACTTCTGAACAACCTCAAAGCAACTTCTGATTTACTTCTGTAACATAAGCCATGATCTTGATATTTTTCTTTGACTCATGCTTTTTTAGAAAATGCCTTCTGAAAATGCTTCTATGTATTGTTAGCTCTGCGTTACTTCTATGTAGGATAAATTCCTTCCGAGTTGTTTTTGATTAGCCTCTAAGTTGCCTGCGAAATTTAGGCTTTGCTTCTATATGTCTTCATGAATTATGCTTAACTTGAACATATCTCTAAGAGTGCTTCTGACTTAACACATCGATTCTTAGTTTATGCATTGCTTCTGTGCATCATGACATGTTCTGCATTACTTTAGCATAATGTTGTTTTGCTTCTCCATAATTTTCTGTCACTTCATGAATTCTTCTAACATGGTTTTGATTACTTGACTTATCTTCTGGGTTGTTTCTATGTGGCATGACAACACTTCTGTTTTATTGTTGAGTAGTGCAAGATTGTTCCTCGTTGGTTCTGTGCAGCGTGATGATACTTTTGCATTACTTCTGTGCATTGTATCCATGTTCTGTTTGACTTCTGTGTAAGATTTAAAATTTCTTCTAGAATGCTTTTATATAACTGATTTGTCTTCTGTGTTTTATCTGTATTTCTTCTGATGTTCGATGTTGCTTCATTTTGATTCAGAAGAAGTTCTGGGATGTTTCTAATCTGGTTCTGAGTTGCATCTGGTTGCTTCTGAGTAAATCGGATTTCTTCTCATATTTTGACCTTTTCATGCTTAGCCTCTAAGCAAATTTCAAAATGCTTATTAGTGTCTTTTGAACATCTTTTTATTTGAGCATTCCTTTATTACTTTCCTTAATCTGATTTTGATATTAATATTGCAACACTTAGAAAGTGATTTGTTAGTACCTTGGTTCTTCACTCATTTGTTTATTCATCATCAAAACCAAGTTATTTAATCTCATTCATCATCAAAATCAAGCTTAGTAAAGGGGTTAGACTTAATAGGATTTTGATAATCAAATAGACTTTTTCTATATTTTTGGATGTTCTCAACTCAATGAAAGGGTTAGATTACTCAAAAGATGATCAAATTATGAGATATTAGAAAATAACTATGAAGGGATAAGATCTTTATGCAATTAATTTAATGCATAAATTAAATTAACGACCATTAATTTTATCTAATAGTTTTTACAAAATATCTATTTTTTTGCATTTATGTTATGTATGTAGTGCACAAATGAAATCAATATGCACAATCACATACTATTTATGTATGGATATGTAAATTTATACTCTTGTCAATTATAACCTATGTGGTTTTACTGGTTTAAAATTTTTATTTAATTTCATCTCATATGAACATTAGATTAATTATTTGTTAATTATAAGGTATTAATGGCATATTTTATATATGTGAAAGTTGTTTATGAGATTGAAGCCATAGATATTTTTTAAAATATGGACCATAAGCCAACTCTTTTGAATAGAGAGTATGGTAAAACAACTATAAGATGAAATTAGTGATTGGTAAATCATTGGAAGATATAATTTTATTTAGGTGCTCATGAAATAATTTATTATTGAATAAAGATCCAAACTAATACTTTAATCATATCAGAGATAGTGTGGCATCGTTATTTATTTAGTTTGGTAGATTAAATGTATTATAATTTATCAAAAATATAATCATTTGTATGTATTTTTTTAAAGTATTGTAAAGTGATGTGTTTCACATTGAAATTAAAATCATTAAGTTATGGCATGAGAACAAAAAATTAGCCTCTTATTTGGATTAGATAAGTCATGGATGAAATGTTTATGAGAATGTGATTGATTACATTTCATGGATAGTGGGAATAATTCTCATATTTTATTCTAAAGCAAGATAGGCAGTAAAATTTTCATTTAGATGATAGGAGATGATTATTAGCATCCTAAAACTGATATTTTTTTATCTTATTATGTAAATGAAAATTTTCAAGGTCTATACAGACTTATAATAAAATAATATTTTAAATATAAGCCTAATTGAGTTTCACATTTAGTGTAGTGAAACATGGCCTCAAAAAGCATCATAGCAAAAGTCATTAAAGGCGAGAAGTTAAGTGGAAAAACTATGACATAGTAAAGTTAATACCATTCAACGAGCATGAGTTACTCAACTATCTGACAAATACTATGATCCAACTTGACAAAGGCATCATAGCCCAACACAATCACAACCAACAAGCCTATGAGGCATGGTATAAAAAGGATCATAGTTCTCACTTTACCTTATTGAATTGCATGCATGATGATTTGATTGGGGAATTTGAGCATTTGCCAATTGCTAAAGAGATGTGGGATCAATTAAAATATGGTGGTACAATAACAACTAGACTATGTGCCCTGACATTAAGGTGATGGATCCTAAACATTCAATGGTTGAGCATCTTAGGGTGCTATCAGCCATGATTAGGGAAATGAAACCAGTTAGAAATGATCTCACTAATGAGCAACAAGTTCTAGCGATTATAAGATCCCTACTTAAACCTTCGCGGTGTTAGGTGAAACTTGTGCTCATGCATAATGATAGAATTAAAATATTTTCAAATATATCCTGAAACTTAGAACTTGAAGCAGAGTGTATAGACATGAACTATGGTGCTACTCTTGTTTCTCAAAGTAGAAAGCATAGGGGAAATAGACCCCGACACAAAGGTTAATATTAAGGAGCTCGAAGAAAATTCCTTAAGATGAGAAAATCATCAAACATCATAGAGGAAAGTGTGTCAAAACAAAAGATCAAATGCTACAATTGTAGACAAAAAAGTCACTTTTCTTGAGAATGTTCCAAGTAGAAAATGGTGCATCTTGACCTTGATCTTAGAAAAATTTAGTCTATTCACATGTGGTTATAGCTCATTCTCTCCCTAGTTGGATAGTAGATATAGGATAAACCAAATATGTAGCATGTGATCATGCTAGATTTGTAGATTATAATCAGGTCCTAGTGTGTAGACATTATGTCATGGTGGGCAACAAAGCAAAAGAAGAGGTTGTAGGGTTAAATCAAGCTGAATAATGTTGGTCCTTTATTAGAAGGTAGCTAAAGAGTGGGGAGGGTGAGTTGAGCTTCACAAATTTTTGGCCAAATGAAGACAAATGTGTTGAAAAATGATTAAAGAAATCACAAAGCACAATGCATAAATTTTATAATTGTTTGGCCTGAGTTGGGTTCTTACTCCACTTCTCTAAGACAATTTCTCCCTTACTATCTTAGGTCACACTAATCACAACACTTTTCAACAACTTGTTAGTTTTACAGAGCTCACCAACTAACTCTTTACAAGCAATGCAAGTTTTCCTACTTGCAGAAATTAAACTCTATATTGAAAGTTCTTGTAAATGCTCTAACTTTCAATTAACTATGATTTCTATATTTTAATGAATAAAAAAACCATTGAGGTAATGAAATAGATATAAAAGGGGCTAATCAATTAATAAAGTGTAGAAAAAAGATTAAGAATAGATGACAATCGCTTCACTGCTGCCTAGCACATTGCCTGTGATTGCAGCTGAATGGCATCTACTTACAGATATCGCTTGCAAGGTTCTAGCAACACCATAAGTTTTTAAAACTCAATAGTTGAATGGAAGCTACTTACAAATATCACTTGTGATGTCATGGCCCACATGGTAGGTACCTAAGCATACTGCCTATCAAACTAAAGCTAAAATTGTCTGGGAAAATGAAGAACAATCCAATGCAAAATCAACCGAAGAGCATAGCTGAATACTATAGTCATTGGATTCGATTGCCATTGTCCAACAACTTAGCTTGAGGGATTTTTGGGAACAATGACCATAGACTGCTTGTAGATGGTAGCTGATACCACAATGGCCTACTGAGTGCCTAATGATATAAATGGTCAAAAATTTTGAACGTTCCATGCATTAAATGAGCCCCACCTACCTTAATGGCTAGTTTTTGAAGAAATCTATGAAAGAAGCAAAGAAGGAACGTCAACAGTTATGGTTGCAAACATTCATTGAGCCCCAACTTTTAAGTTCTTTAGCAACTCAAGCCAAAAGCTCACACCAGCATAAATTACACATCTAACGCTTTCACCAACAACAAAAGGGAATACTTTACTACATATTAAACCAAGCTTTCAAGGAATATTAAAGCTTCCACTATGCTTCCTAAGATACATAATAAAAATGTAATATCATTCTTTCCTATTTCTCTACATTTATTTCCTTAAATTGGTATTGTTGGTTAAGGAATTGAGCTTTTAGAAATTATGGTCAAATAAATATCAAGTGCTAAAATAAATGGAAATAGAGTCACACAACACAAACGAATCAATATTTTTATAGTGGTTCAACCCAACTCGGTATCTATTCCACTCTCTGAGTCGGCCTATTTTGTTGCACTTAGGTTTCGCTAATCAACTATTGGTTTCACAGGCTCACCAATAAACTTTACAACCCTTAGTTTCCAAGCTCACCAACAAACTTATACAAATCACCTAGTAAGTCTGTCTACTTGGTGTAAACGACAACAAAATCAACATGCCCCTTGCTTGCTGTCTCAATAATAAGTGAAAATTGTACAATAGAAATGCCTCTTACATAGGTTGGTTATACAAAACTGAAAGTGTAGAGAAAATAAATGTATTATAATAAGCACAAGGAATTTCAGACTCCAAACAGTTATTGTAGTGAATGTTCTTTGAATGTAGATGATATTTTGCGCAATGGAGTTGGAAGAAAGCTTTAAGACTTTAGTAAATGCTCTTTGATTTCTCTCAATAAAATCTCTAACTCTTGGAACAACCTCTCTCTACTCCTTTTAAGCTTGGATTCAAAATCTAACTGTTGAAAAAATGACATTCATTAAGTGCAAGCGAATCATTAAATTTTTTGAATGTTGAGACATTTTCGCGACTTTGCATCAACTGAAGTAAGAAAGCATGATTGGAATGGAAGAAGACTATTTATTTTAAACTCACTTTGTCCGAAGTTGTCCATAGCTTCTTATTGTCCAAAATGGTAATTTTGGACTGGCTGAAATGATGCATTTTATGACAAACTTGAAATAACTTTGTCTGAAATGCTTCACTTTGTCCGAAATAATAGCTTCGGATCATATGAAAAGGCATGAATTTCTTGAAAATGTGAATGAACTTTAGCTTCATCTAAAATTGAGTTGGCAGCGTCTGAAATAAAATTTTGTAACATATGAGGCTTGCATCTATTCGATTGAAGTTTGAGATTGATCTTCTTTTAGACTTAGAGACATGATGTGAACTTACTTTGTAACATCCAAAATAGAATGTCCGAAACAACGTTGAGCTTTCAATGTCTTGCCTTCATAGTTTGGCATTGTTCAAACTTGGTTGTTCATCTTAAACATGATCTTGCAATGTCCAAAGTTTTGCTTGTGTCTAGAACTTAGCTTCACTTTGTGTAAACTAAGTTTCTTTCCTTTTGAAGCTGTACTTCTGTATGAACTTGGGCATCTCTGATTTACTTTAGTAGGATTTGAGAATGCATTTGAAGTGACTTTGAAGCACATGTATGATGCCAAACATTTCTCTAATTGTGGATCTTGCCTTAGATGCTTGGATCTATGTCTTTGAGCATTTACATTTTCTTCCTAATTATCAGGTGGATCTTGTCTCTGATATTATCTTTTATGCATTGTCCCCTTAATTGAAGTTATTTTCCTAATTATATTATTTGTTCTTGTACACTTAGGAAAATAATAGTCTATAGCTTAACCATTCACTCATGTGCTTTTCCTTATTATTGGAACTTAGTTGGTTAATTATATCATCATCAAAATCAAACTAAGGAGGATTGGTTCAACATTCTCCCCCTTTTTTATGATGATAAAACATTTGAGTGAATTACCTTTCAAAAAGATAAAATAGGTAACTTAAACATAAATAGGAACTAAATAAAAATATTTAATTCATAACAAAATATACATAGCTCCCCCTGACTAAATACATTTCTAACAAGATTTTCTAAGATTCCCCCTAAAAGAATGCATTGGAATTCTCCCCCTTTTTACTAATTACTAATCATACAAATTTCTCCCCCATTTTGTCATAATAGAAAAGCCACAAGGAAAGAAAAAAATAAGACATACAAATTGTACTTAAATAGATAAAAACATTTCATTGTATTTCAGTACAAGCAAAGTTACATAAAATTGTGAGAAGTGCAGTAGGGATGGGATGGATGGATGACATCAGTGGAGAAAAAAATGGTTTGAGGTGAAGCCCATTTATGATCCTTCAAAGAAGTCTGAAATCATGTAGAGGCATGCGTTCATTACTTTTGGGAGGTCACATTAAAGGGGCCAAAGTTTTGAATAGGGAAAATGGATGGGAAGGTGAGGGGAGAGAGAAGGAAGTTGCTATTGCTGTACTATCTTCTTTCTTCTCTTCATTGGCCTCAAAAGATGGTTAAGTTGAATGTAAGGCCATAGGACTTGCATAATGATGATTCTCGCTTCCTACAAAGAATAAAATATTTCTTGTAGATATCCATTCAATCTTCTGATCTTCAGCATCAGGAATATTACAAACTTCATTAATATCTTCAGAAGATCCATCTCCAATCCATAATTCCTTAAAAACCTTTCTATCCATTCTACTCTGCTTTAATGGATTGAAGTCTTTACATTCTCTGCTTCCTTGATCTCTACTTTCCAACTTGAACCTTACTAACATTGTCTCTCCCTTTGCTCTTTCCATGGCAGCATGTGGCTTTGGGGTTGGATTAAAATAGGCATGGTTTAGGAAGATAAAGAAGTTTCTTGAAAGAATTTTCGAGGAGAAAGGAATGAAAATTTGCTAAAAATAGGAGAATAATAGGTTTTCCAAGGAAGGTGTATTCAATTTTGGTAAGAAAATGCGGAGGTGCCTTAGAAATAATTTTTAGACATGAATGAAAGGGGGGGGGGGGTGGGTTTATACGGTATGAAATGAAAAATCCAGGATTTCAGACAGAAAGATGGGTGTAACACTCAAGTTATTAATTTTGGTTAATTATGTACTTGATTATTATTATGACTATAAAGGGGATGAGTTGAGATGAGGAAAAATTTGTTTTGAAATGAAATGATTCAAGTATGTATGACTTGCATCAAAGTTACAGGAAAATGTGCCACTTAAAATCATATGTGGTTGGTTATATAGTTTGATTCATAGCTATTTGAGGCATAATGTTTATGCATTTTGTGCTTTTAATATGTAGAAAACTCTTATCATAAATACATGAGTGAAAAAGGATGGATATTAAGTGGAGAAAAATAATGAAATAGAGAGCAGCGACTTAGTGCCATGACATAGCTTCAAAATAAGGGGGATAACAAAAAGCTACACCACGACTCAAGAATCCTAAGCCGCAGAGCCATTTCATGTAGGGTGGCTAGCAGAAAGCTACGTGACAACATAGGAAAGCTAAGTTGCGGCTCTGGTTGGCGGGTAAAGTCTGTGGCCCAACATTTTAACCTGGTTTTGTGATTTTTTTCATTTCTATCTTCTCCTTTGTCTTCCCCATTTCCTATTCTCTTGCTCTAGCCCTTATACACTTCAAAACCTTCTGATTTTAGCTAGAAAACAAGATGGTTTAGATGGGTAATCAATCACTGAAGTGTGCATCCAAGCTTGGGTTTTAGGTGTTTGGAAGGTGGAAAACGTAAAAAAAAAATCTAGTTTTCTACAATTGGAGGGAGCTACTTGGCGTATTGAATTTGGATTCTCATCCATGGATGGAAGCCACACTTGGGATTTAGTGATAAGTTGGTTTTCCCTAATCGAATTCACTATTTTTGCTAAGTTAGGTTTTGTATTCATAAACAGTGGAATTTGGGGAGATTTCATGTTTTATGGATAATTACTATGGGGAAAATGATTAATTGCTTAATTATAATATTTTTGAGATGATTTGGACATGAAAAATTGGGTTATGTTATTATCTATGAAGAAATAGAAACTTAATGAACTATAAAAAAGAGAGATTTTGTATATGGAGTGTTTAAGCAATGAATTAGTTGAGTTAAAAGCTTAATTGACATGTTCTTATGATTAATTAAACATTAATTATGTTGTAACATGGATGATATGTTATGGAGCATGTATAAGAATAATTGCACTTTGCCGAAATTAGATGATTAGAATGATCTATATGGAATGTTTGATGAAGTGTCCAATAAGTAGTGAATTATGTGAAAAGGGTTTGATTGTAACCCTAAAACCTTAATGGGATGGGATGAAGAATTAGTCGTTTTGAGATGTAATTAATTGCTAAAGAAGTGTTTAATGTTAAATGAGTTGACTAAGTAAACTATATATAAATTGAATTGTTATGGATGTAGGATCCATGGGATAATGATGTGGAACTCAAGTAATTGAATTGAAAGCTAAATTGAAGGCTTATGAAAGTGTTCTTCCTTAAGATAAGTATGCTCCTTTTTTGTTTAAATGTATGCATGGATGGGGATAGCGAATATCCCATGTTTTGAATCCAGGCATGTATTGATGGATGGGGATAGTGGATATCCCGTGGATGTTTGTTGACATAGGTATGTATGTGTGGAATAGTAGGAATAGTTTTAGCCCATGGTTATGTATTAAATGATATTTCTATTCTGTGATAGTGACTATGTGAATGTGATTGGATAATGAATGTTCCATGATTGGTCAAATTGGATAAAATGTTATGCATATGTGGATTGATGAGAATAGTGTGTATTCCTTGATGAATAAGGATGGAGATTATCCCATGTTTCCTTGTTAAGTTGTATATTCTATGAATGCATGTGGTTATGGAATGAATTCCATAATCTTGTAAATAGACATTGGATTGGAATTCTCTTTAATATGATATTTGCATGACATTGACAAGACATGATACTTCTTAAGCTTGTATGGCATAGTTATGATGTGATATGGTGCCTGAATGGCATAGTTATAATTTGTGGTGCCTGCATAGCACAATTGTGGTATGAGATGCCTAGAGTGGGCCAAACTTGATAGGATGTGCTTGCACATCACAACTATAATATGATTTGATATAGATGAATGGCGTAGAGCATTGTGTTGGAAAATTGAGGACTTGGGCCTCATAGAGTAATTATAGTATCATGTTCTATTCATGTTGTGGCTTATAATATGATGTATCTGATTAATTATTATTTTCTATCATGCTTGCCTACTTAATGAGTTGCCCAGACTTACACCTTCTTCTTCTATGTTCTTAGCTGACATGTCAGGTAAAGGAGCCTAATTGTGGATTGAGATTGGTGAGCCAGATTAGAAGATATTTTCTTATAGTATGACAATTTGGGATTGGAATCCCATAGAATAAATGAATAATTGTATGTGATTCAAGTATTGTATAAAAGAGATGTATTGGCATGTCATATGAATTATTGATAATATTGTATATGGATTTGTAGGATCTTAGTGATGTATATTGCTTTCGATCTTAGGCAGAGCTGTGGGTATGGGTGCGAGTGTTGTAGATTGAAATGTTGTCTTATAATTCTTTAAAATGTAAGTTTTATATAATACAATGTATGTATATCAGGTATGAATGCTTCTATTTCAGGGTAGACTCTGTCGAATTTTTTGTAGAGATTTCTCTTAAAAATGAGGAAATGGTTGGATGATGGAAAAAATGCATAGGCCCCAGGGCAGGGCGTTACAATGGGTTTCAAACATTGAATAGAATTTTGAATAATCTGAAGTTATAACTTCGAATGGAGAAGAACTATTTGGAAAAATATTTGCGACAAACTTTTGATGTTAAGAAGTGAAGTTTCATAATGTCCGAAGGTGTGTCTAAAACTATGTTTGAAATATTCTAAGTTGCACAACATCTCAAAACATGCACATATAACATATAAATTATAACACAGAAAGAATAACCATTGAGATCATATTTATGCAAGCAAAATGTGATGATCAAGAAATAGGCATTATACATGTGGATCTCTCACACCTAAATCTCTTCTAATCATACAAAATCTATCCTATAGGAGTGGCTTAGTCAAAATGTCCGCTAATTGATTTTTTAGTTGGTACATATTCTAAGCAAACATTCTGATTTTGGACATAATCTCTAATGAAATGATGTTAGATCTCTATATGCTCAGGTCTAGAATTCATAATAAGATTCTTGGTTAGATTTATAGCACTGGTATTGTCACATCTAATGGGTGTATCACTAAACTTGAAACCATAGTCACCTAACTGCTGCTTTATCTAGAAAAACTGTACACAACAACTACCTGCTGCAACATATTCAGTCTTAGCAGTTGATAATGCAACAGATGTTTGTTTCTTGGATAATCATGAGATGATTATGCTTCCAAGAAAATGACAAGTCTTTGAGATACTCTTCCTATCTACCTTATATCTAACAATATTAGCATTAGAGTACCCTACTAACTAAAAATCTGAACCTTTTGGATACCATAAACCAAGTTTGGAGTATTTAAGAGGTATCTAAAGATCCGTTTTATAGTAGTAAGATATGATTCTCTAGGATCTGATTGGAAACTAGCACACATATAGACATTAAACATGATATCTAGCCTAGATGCAATAAGATATAATAAAGATCCTTATTCTATAAATCTTTTGATAAACTAGTTTACCTTTTTTGTCCTTATACATTTTGATGGAAGTGCTCATTGGTGTTTTATATTTTCTTTCATCTTTGAGGTTGAACTTCTTTAGCAGTTCTTTTTTATACTTGGCATGGTGCATGAAGACTCCTTCTTTCATTTGCTTCATTTATAGTCCTAGAAAGAAGTTTAGCTCCCCCATCAAGCTCATATCAAATTCTCCCTATACTATCTTAGAAAATTCCTTTACAAACATTTTCATTAGTAGCTCCAAATATAATATCATCAACATAAATTTGTAAAATTAGAATATCATTCATAGCATACTTCATGATAGTGTGTTGTCTACCTTACCCTTTGAGAATCCTTTCTCAATAAAAAATCTACTTAGCCTCTCGTACCCTGCTTTAGAAGCCTGCTTCAATCCATAAAGGGATTACTTAAGTTTAAATACATGGTTAGGATCATGAGGGTCTTCAACCTAGGGGGTTTTTCCACATAAACTTCTTCACTAATGAAACCATTTAAAAATGCATATTTGACATCCATCTTGTAAAGTTTAAAATTCATATAAGATGCAAATGCCAACAACATTGTAATGGCTTCTATCCTAGCAATAGGAGCATATGACTCTTCAAAATCTATCCCTTCTTCTTGATAATATCCTTTTGCTAGTAACATTGCCTTGTTTCTCACTATTAAACTAGATTAATCGAGTTTGTTCCTAAAGACCCATTTGGTTCCTATAACATCTTGATGGTCAGGTCTTGGAACTAAGGTCCACACATAATTTCTCTTAAATTGTTACAATTATTCTTACATAAATAAAATTCAATTCTCATCTTCTAATGCTTGATCTATGCAAGTTGACTTTATTTGAGAAATAAAAAGCAAAGTTACCATATACTTGGTAATAAGATGATCTAGTCCTAACACTATCAAATACATCATCAATTATTTAATTTTAAGGATGACCATGCATGAATCTCCAATCTTTAGGAAGAGAAGAATTACCTCCCTCATTTACCTCAATTGTGGACGATTCAAGATGTCTGTCTGCTTCATCCCTTGTTGTTTTTGTTTGTGTAGCATGTGTCTGCTTGTCTTGCACATTCAGCTTCTCCACACTTGCTGTGAGTCTATCTGCTTTATCATCAAAATCACTTGTTCTTCTTGAACAGTCAGTAGATTCATCAAATTTGACATGAATAGACTCTTCTATAGCTCTACTACTCAGGTTGTAGAATCTAAATGTCTTGTTAATAATGGAATAGCTAAGGAATATTTCTTCATCAAATTTATTATCAAATTTTTCTAAGGTTTCCTTTTCCATCGTTAAGAATGAATGAAACATTTGCAACCAAAAGTATGAAAAAAATAATATGTTAGGCTTTTTGCTATAATACAACTTGAATGGAGTTTTATTGAGTATTGGCCTAGTATGACTTCTATTGATAAAAAATGAGTGGTATTCATAGTTTCAACCCAAGAATATTATGGTAGCTTCTAGTCACTCAACATGGTCCCTACCATATCTTGCAAGGATCTATTCTTCTTCTCAGCCATTCTATTCTACCGGGGTGTTCTTGGTATAGAGAAAGATTGAAAAATCCCATTATTATTGTAGTAGGCTATGAACTTATGGTTTTTAAACTCTCAACCATAATCACTCAAAATGGCAACAATATGAGAACTTTGTTCATTCTGCACACATTTGAAAAATATCTTAAAGAATGAAAAAGCGTCATCTTTGGATGCAAGAAACATTACCTAGGTATATCTACTATAGTCATTAACAATGACATATGCGTAATGTTTCCCTGTAAGACTCCTAGCTCTTGTTGGTCCCATTAAGTCCATATGTAGCAACTAAAGAGGTTTAGTTGTGTATGCTTTTCTATTTGATTTGAAAGACTCTTTTGCTTGCGTGCCTCTCATGCAAGCATCATAAAACTATCCTTTGTCAAATTTCAGTTTAGGTAAGCTAACTGTAAGGTCTTTTCAATATAGTCTTTCAATTATGTCTTTGTTGGCATATCCTAATCTTCTATGCCATAATAAGTACTCGTCATGACTAAAAAGACACTTGGCTTGGATATCACATTAGTCTACTATATACACATTTCCATGTCTCTTGCCTAGAACTACAACCAAGGCACGTAGATCTAAAATAGAACATATATGGGATTCAAACATAACCTTGCATCCACTATTACAAAATTGGCTAATACTAAGAAGGTTATGTGTTAATCCATTAACTAGCAAAACATCAGAAATAACAGTAGAATGCGGTTGGCCAACCTTACTAATCTCAACCACTCTACCTTTCCCATAATCTCCAAAGGTCACTATTCCATCTTTTTTCTCTTTTAGCTCAGTGAACAACTCCTTCTCTCCTGTCATATGTCTTAAGCAACCACTATCAATGTATCACATGCTGCTACTTGTGGCTTTCAAACACACCTACAATGACAAGGTTAGGTTTTAATTTTTGGTACCCATTTGTGAATGGGTCCAAGGGGGTTAGTGGCAATAAATTTTGGTACCCACTATTTCCTAAGTGCCACTAATCTGATGTCAGGAGACAGAATAATATTTACTAAATCTGCAACTATTTTAGATACCCAAACCATGGTCTATTTGGGCCTTTGTTTTCTTCCAAAGATATAATTCTATTTTTTTTTGTTGCTGACCACCTTTCTTCTTTGGTTTCATTCTTAACAAGGTGGTGGCAAAGGTCTTTCTCATGACATTATTCTCTGCTTTACCTGCTCAAGTTCACTGATGGTATATAGTTTACTCTTGGGAAAATTATTTTCATCTTTCAATATGGAGCAATCATGAGTTATTTTAAATATCGCCTTTTTTGTTTCCTTATATTTGTCTTTTAAAGCCTTGAAATCAACATATAAGCTTTTTGATTCTTTTAAAAAATTTTGAGATTCAAGTTTAGAAGTTACTTCATCTTCATAAATGGCCATAAAGCTGATTTCGATATGGCACTCTTTTTGATCCCCTTTCATTGGTGACAACCTGCTGAATTGTGCTTCGTGTTCATCCTCATTGTCACTAGCACTTTCATGTAGCATGCTTTCTAATGTAGTAAGTGCCTTCTTTTTCTTCTAGAACTTCTTGTTGCTGCGATTGTTTCTATCTTTCTTTCCTGTATATGAGTTGTACTTTTTGTTTTATTATTCCCCTTGCGTTGTATCTGGTTCTTGGCAATCGTATCTCATGTTGCCAAGCTTGCCATAGTTGTAGCAGTTGGGGACTTCTTTTAGCTTATCCTTCCTTTGAATCTTCTACTCTGCATTTTCATGTCATCATCATTAGCTCCACTCATGGAAGCTTCACTTTGAGATTCATCATTTGATTTTTCTTTAAGAGCAATGGTCTTCTTTCCCTTTGGCTTTTCACGAGCCTTTTACTTCATCATAACCTCATGGGTCAAGAAAGAACCCATAAGCTCTTCAATTGTCATCTTGTCTAGGTCTTTTGCCTCTTGGATTACTGTGACCTTTGCCATCCATTATCTTGGCAAAGTTCTCAAGATCTTCTTCACCATCTTGGGTTGTTTGTATTTTTCTCCAAGGCCCTTCAACTCATTGGTGATCTTTTAAACCTCCCAAATATTTCTGATAGTCTCATTGTCATGCATGTAGAAGGCTTCATATTCTTGCACAAGTATATTAATTTTGGTCTCCTTGACCTAGTTAATTCCCTCATGTGCAAGTTATAGTTTGTTCCAGATCTCCTTTGAGGAATCACAAGAGGAGTGTTATGCCCCGCCTAGGTGCCTATGCATTTTATGATTACCCTGCCATTTCCCCATTTCTAATGGGAACATTTTGCCTAAAATTTGGAAAATTTTGCCCTTAAATATTAGGATCTAATCTGGCATATATTAATCATATAATTTTACAAGTTTCATAATCATAAAACAAAAATATTAACCACCACATTATCATGCCCACACCCACAACTACCTACCCAAGATCGGAACCGATCATGATGACAATCTACTTTCCTAGGATAATACAAGTCTAATCATAAGAATATAGTAATTCACTACAACATGCCATACATTTGATTATAAAACTTGAATCAAATATAATTATACACTTATTCTATGAGATTACAATCCTAATTTGTCATACCACAAAGAAATCTCTTCTAATCTAACTCACCAGTCCCAACCCACAATTGGGCTCTTTTACCTGACTTGTCAGCTAAAAAATTAGAAGAAGAAGGCATGAGTTTGGGCAACAAGAATATGAATAGAATATGACAATGTAATCACAAGATGTATATATACTTATAAGGCTCAAGTTCTCCAATTTTCTATACAACAACCTATGCCATTCAAGCATATCATATCCCAAACCATACACATACATAGCAAATATCATAATTGTGTCATCCAGATGCCTTATATCTAGACTAGACTACATCGAACACATTATAATACAATCAAGACTTCTAGGATATTTGCAATCCCCAATCATTCACATGCTCACACACACACACACACATATAACAAGCATGGGGTATTCTCATCCCCTTCACCTAGACATCCATACAAAAGAGTAAGACTTATTATATACAAGACATGAGATACTCTCATTTCATCCATCCAAGCATGCAAGTAGTATCATCAATATCCATTTATATGTACAATAATGGGATAATCTTTATCCCCCTTAACCCATACATTCATCCATACACCTCTAAAAGGAATTAGGGAATACACACTAGCCCCTTTTAATCCACTCATGCACAACAAAATACACATTAACACATTTATGGTATATTTTATATCCCATTAATGTCAAACATTCATATAGTGCAATACATATCCTTCAATACACAATCAGGGGATAACATCATCCCCACTATTCCGCATATAGATACCCATTTCAATAACCATCTATGGGATATCCACTATCCCTATCCATCCATACATGACCGAATAGAAAAGGTACAGGATATCCATATCCCCATCCATGCATTCAGCAAAGAAAATGCCTACTTACCTCAATGGCGAACACTTTCACAAATCCTCAAATTACAAAATTCCCAATTGATGCTCAATTGACCCTACACACAAAACAATTACCTTTATTTACAAGGACAATGTTAATTAATTCATCCCAAGCCAATGAATTACTCCTTTCTAGATACTATAATTGGTTCAATACTAAGTTTATGCAGAAAGTATCTTCTCTTGGAAGCATTACATCATACACGTACTATATATCACTTAACCATTAATCTTGACAAGGGTGTAGTAGCTTACTTGTATGATCAATATTACACCATTCATGTTCAATGCTCTTAGTATAATGATAACTTCATTAGTAATGAATTACACTTTAAAATGACAATCCTTCATTCCATTCCAGTGAGTTCGTAAGGTTTCAATCAAACCCTTTTTACATAATTTATGACTCATATGGGCATTTCATCAAACATATTTTATATGCATAGTTTGATTTATAACTTTTCTATAAAGCATTCAAGGGAATTTCCTTTCCAACCATTCATACTCATCATACCCATGATTAGTAGCTTAATAACCATAAAAATAAGCCGATTAAACATTTAATTTAACCGATTTATTATTTAATTATTTTATATACAAAAGCCCCTTTTTAACCTTTACTTGGCTTATTGCTCAAAATCAAATTGCTCACCCTTAACAAGCCCCAAAACACTATGATTAACTAATTAAGCATTTCCCCCATGACTTAATCAATAATTTGCAACTTTTTCCCTTGAAAATCACAATTCATGGGTAATCCCAAAACCCTAGTAAGCATAAATTATGAAATTGATTGGGAAAATGAACTCACCTCCAATTCCAAGCATAGCCGCCTTCCCATAACATGAATCAAAGCTCAAACACTCCATAACATCCATCACTATAGCAAGCACGAGTTTTCATCTTCTTCACCATCCAAATGGCTTGAAACTCAAGTTTGAATGCATGATTGCTAGGTTACATGCCTAATCCAATTGGTTTTCTAGCTAAAACCACATCAAAATAGGGCATGGGAACTAGGGTTTAGGTGTGGGAAGAAGAAGAAATGGAATGGGGGAAAAGAAACAGAATGGGCTTGCCAAAAAGTTAGGCCACCTGCTTATATCATCGACCAGTGCTGCAGCGCCAGCTCTGTTGGACGTCGCCTCTCCTCTTTAGTATATTTATCTTTAATATTGAGGACTATTTTGCCATTCTTGATATTGAGCCACAACTAGTAGTCTATGGTAATCATGAAGATCTACATTCACATCTTTCAATACATATAGTTGGTACCATCAAAGAATGGGGGTCTAGAAGTTGATTGTTTGGCAAAGGTGTTGTAGAAATTTGTGGCCATTGGGACCTCTTCAAGTAGTTAAAATGTCCAGTAACTAAGAGTAACTATTGAAGCCCACTTTGACACTAATTGTTGGTTCCATGCAATGGTTGGCTCAAGAAAAGGTGGGGGGTTGAGCTTTAGAAATTATGGCCAACTAAAAATCAAGTGCTGAAATAGATGAAAATAGAGTCACACAACACAAAGTAATTGGTATTTTTATAGTGGTTTGGCCCAATTTAATACCTAGTCCACTCTCTAAGTTAGCCTCTCTTATTGCATTCAGGTTTCACTAATGACCTATTGCTTTTACAGGCTCACAAATGAACTTTACAACAACTAATTTCCAAGCTCGCTAACAAACTTATACAAATCACCTAGCAAGTCTCTCTACTTGCTATATACAACAACACAATCAACAAGCCCATTGCTTGCTATCTCGATAATAAATGAAGATTGTACAATAGAAATGCCTTTTATACAGGTTGGTTGTATAGAAATGAAAGTGCAAAGAAAATAAATGTATTACAATAAGCACGAGGAATTTCAAATTGCAAACAGTTATTGCAGTGATTGTTGTTTGAATGCAGATGGCATTTTGTGTAGTGGAGTTAGACAAAAGCTTTAAGACTTTAGTAAATGCTCTTTGATTTCTCTTAATAAGTTCTCTAACTATTGGAATGACCTCTCTTTACTCCTTTTAGGCTTGGATTCAAAATCTGCCAATTGGACAACATTTATTAAATGCAAGTGAATCATTACGATTTTCTGACCGCTAGGACATTTTTGCGGCTTCGCATTGTTTGAAGTAAGAAAGCATGACTGGAATGTAAGAAGACTCTTTGTCTGAAACTTACTCTGTCTGAAGTTGTCCACAGGTTCATATTGTCCAAAATGGTAATCTCGGATTGGCTGAAATGATGCATCCTATAGCAAACTTGAAAAGACTTTGTCCAAAATGCTTCACTTTGTCCGAAATAATAGCTTCAAATCATATGAAGAGGCATGAATTGATTGACCATGTGAATGAACTTCAACTTCATTTATAATTAAGTTCATAGTGTCTAAAATAAAATTTCATAATGTATGAGGCTTGCATCTATAGCTCTTGAAGTTTGGGACTTATCTTCTTTTGGACTTAGAGACTTGACGTAAACTTACTTTGTAACATCAAAAATAGAATGTTCAAAATGCTTTTGAGCTTTTGACGTCTTACCTTCACACTTTGGCATTGTTTGAACTTGGTTGTTCATCCAAAACATGATCTTGCAATGTCCAAACTTTTGCTTGCATCTGGAACTCAGCTTCACTTTGTTTGGACAATGTTTCTTTCCTTTTGAATTTGTGTTTTTGTCCGAACTTGGAGATTTGAGAATGCGTTTGAAGTGAAGCATATGTATGATGCCAGATATTTCTTTAACTGTGGATCTTGCCTTAGATGCTTGAATCATATGTCTTTCAGCATTTACATTTTCTTCCTGATTATCAGGTAAATCTTGTCTCTGAAATTATCTTTTATATGTTGTCTGCTTAATTGAAGTTATTTTCCTGATTATATTGCCCTATTAATGCACACTTAGGAAAATAACAGTCAGTATCTTAACTATTTACTCATATGCTTTTACTCATCATCAAACTTAGTTAATTAATTATATTATCATCAAAATCAAACTAAGTAATGGAGGTTTGATTCAATAGGTATTAGAGACCAATCTCAATAAGAACAAGTATAATTTTTGGAGTTTGGAGTGTGACTCATAATCAACTTTTTAGACTATATTTATGCCTCCTAAACCTAGAATCTAAAAGAGTGCATTGGCACCAAGTGATTACACCCTCTAGAGTTGAGAGTGTAGTGACACTAGCTTGTATTTCTGTAAAAGCCCGTAGCCACATTGTTGAGGTATTATCCGCTTTAGACCATTATAGTCCTCAAGGCTTTGCCCTTCTATGGTTGATGCCCACATAAACCCCACAAAAGGCACCTCAACAGGTTTCCATAAAGCCTTATAATTTAAAGTTCAAGAACTTTCTCCCCCTTTTTGATTTGGGATGGTTCATCCCTAGCACCCTTCCCTTAGAATCTTGCCAAGAGTTGCACCTTATCTAGGATCTTTCCAGCCCCAGTGATCACTCCCTACCCTCATTAGCCCTAGATGTTATAGGCCCATTGGCTTCCACTTGGTTCATTTCCAAACCACTCTGCTAGCTGGGGTCCGACTCTAATACCATTTGTAACAGCTTGTGGCCATATTATTGAGGTATTATCCGCTTTGGACCATTACAGTCCTCATGGCTTTTCCCCTCTATGGTTAATGCCCATACAACCCCCATAAAAGGCACCTTAACAGGTTTCCACAAAGCCCCATAATTTAAAGTTTAAGGACTTTCTCCCTCTTTTTGATATAGAATGGTTCATCCCTGACATCTGTTGCTTAGAAGCTTACCAAGAGCCACACCTGGTCCAGGCTCTTTTTAACCCTAACGATCACTCTCCGCCCTCATCAGACCTGGATGTTACAATTTCCTACTAAAATAATGGAATCCAAGACACAAGGGTGTGTGCTTGTAAGATTGGAGTAGAGAAGTTATCTCAAACCACTATATATCATGTCTACTACTTATGTTGCTCAAATTGCTTGATTCTTTCTATTTCATTGCAAATAATTTCAAAAGAGGGATTTAAAATTATAAAAGTTTAAATTTAAAATTTTATAAACCCAATTCACCCCTCCCTTCTTTGGTTAATCCTACCTAGACTAACAAATGGTATCAAAGCGGGCTACATAAACAATTGTAGTGAATTAAAATGGCTAACCCTTAATCCTCATCCTATGTATTTGTAAGGGGAAATCGTCCACTTGGCTGTCTTCAATGGAATCAACTTAACATATTGGAAGTTGAGGATGAAATAATATATAATGGCTAATGATATGGACTCTTGGAAATCCATTGAGGTGGGGGTAACTCTCCCTAAATCAAGCATTGGTGCATGGATAAAAGAAGATACAACTAATGTCTGAAAAAATGCTAAGGCTATGAATTCCTTGTTTTGTGCATTTTCTGCTACTGAATTTGATAGAGTCTCATTATGCACAATCACCAAGGAGATATGAGACAAACTTGTCTCCATCTATGAAGGTTCCTTGGAAGTGAAAGGAGCTAGGGGGAACATTCTCATAGGAGAACTAGAAAATTTTAGGAAGAAAGAGGGTAAAATTATTTCTGAAATGTATGTTAGATTTTCAAAAATCACTAATGCTCTTAAAGGTTGGGAGAAAGAGATTTCAAATTCAAAATAGGTAATGAAGATTCTTAGAGCTCTACTTGAATCATGGAATCAAAAGAGCATCGTCATTAAAGAAGCAAAAGATTTAAACATGCTTAAAATTGATGATTTGATTAGCTCACTAATGTAATACGAGATAGTATAGAGAAAAAGAGAAGAACCCATCAAACCAAATAGAATAGTGGTGTTGAAAACAACAAAAGAAAGTAGTTATGCTTCAACTTTACAAACTGATGATGAAGTTGCAATGCTCAAAAGAAAGTTTAAAAAGTTTGTCAGAAGCAAAAAGGTAGCATCTAAAGAATACAACTTAGAACTAATGAGAAAAAGAGAAGAGAAAGAAAAAGGGAATTACCCAAGTGTTACAAATGTGGGGGTGTTAGACACATGCAAGCTGAAGGCCCAAATGAAGACAATGTGGCTAGAAAGGAGAAAAGTGGTAAGAGAGAAAAAGTAAGAAAGGAGTGGCAATTTAGAAGACCATCCAAGAACCAAGCATGAGGGATGTATGTAAACTAGGATGAGTCATCTAGCACAAGCTCTAGTGAGAGAAGATAACGAGATTAGCAATGTGGCAAGGTGTAATGCCCTGCCTTGAGGCCTATGCATTTTACCATTTCCCCATCGTTTCCCCATTTCTAAGGGAAATATTTACCAAAATTTTTTCCGAGTCTATCTTGAAATATAAACATTTACACCTAATATTAAATCATATAAAATTTACATTTCAAGAATTATAAGACAACATTTAAATCTACAACACTTACACCCATACCCATAACTCCGCTTAAGATCGGAACCATATTATGATGACAATATCCATTCCTTGAATCATACCATTCCACCTACAATATCATGAATAGTTACTATGACATGCCATTACATATCATTTACATCATTTGGATTCATTCATACATCATACCACATTTGAATCAAATACAATGACACCTACACTAAGGGGTTCCAATCCCAATTTATCTTATCACATGATAATGTCTTCAGTTTTGGTCACTAGTCCTAACCCACAATTGGGATTCTTTACCTAACTTGTCAACTAAAAACATAGAATAGGAAGGCCTGAGTCTAGGCAACTCAGTAAGTAGGCATGAAAAGAAAATAATAATTAATTAGAAATCACATATTCTAGACCAGAACATGAATACAATATAACCATACAATCCTTCTATGAATATACCACTATGAGGCTCTAGTCCTCATCAGGCCAAGATACACATTCTACGCCCTTTAGGCGTATTACGCCATATAATCATCACACATTACACCATTACACAATCATTCAATGATCACACATGGCATTCTGGGATACTCAAAATCCCTATAATTTCTCATATTCATAATTTACAATAAACAGAAAGTCATGGGATAATCCTTATCACCATAATTTGTTAATTTACACATTCTAATCACTCATATATGCACCACAATATACACATTTATACAATCATAGGATATTTCTTATACCATCATATTCACACAATCACATAGCCATTTCTTTCAAAGTCAAGAGATACTCACTATCCCTAAGATTCATTTATTCATCATACTTGATAAACATTGATCTTGAACAAGCACAAGATATCTACTATCCACATCTATTCGTACATGCTTGAAGATAACAAATGGGATAACTACTATCCCCATCTATGCATCCATTCAAATAGAAAAGAGGCACCTACTGACCTGCGTGAAGAGTCATTTTACAATTTCTTGAATTTCATGCCTCCCACAAGTGCAATAGCTTCTCATTCATGCTCGATTGGCTTTATCATGGACCAATGTCATTCAATATAGAAGGCAATGTTATCTCATTCACGTTATACACTGCATATTCAACACATGTGCATCATATTTAATATCAAACAACTTCTATCAAATACTTAACATATAACCATTCAAAAGAACAAGTCAATTCAACTTTTATTTCACTCATTTCGCTCCTTAAGTACTTTATATAGGAAATCCCCTTTTCATTGTTTATGAACAATGACATAATTAGACTCTCATAAATCTAACTTATGTCAAAACATGATAATTAGTATATTAATCATTTTTTCATGAATTAACTCAGAACTCATGCCATTTCCCCCAAAATCACTATTCACAAAACCCTAACCAACATAACTCATGATTTCTCATGCTTGATCAAGTTTCAAAACATTATCTTTAACGCATTAATCATCTTTCCCCATGGATCTCACATCAATTTCCCCTAAATCTCCATGATTTTGACTTTAATCTTCCCAAATCCTCCATGGTTTGCAGCAAAACAACTTCTTCTTCCTCCTTCACCATCCAAACTAAAGAAGTTTAGGTCTGAAAGCAAGATTGATGGGTTTTCCTTTCTAAAAAAGATTAATCCTAGCTAAAATCATGCAAAATAGGCTTAGAAATATGGGATTTGGGTGTGGGAAAAAGGAAAATGGGATGGGGTGAAGAAATAGAATAGGCTAGTTGAAAAAGGTTGGGCCACCAACTTATATCATCGACCAACTTTCTGGCCCATTTTCGTCTAATTTTCTTTATTTTTTTCTCCCTTTTATTCCATTCCTTTTTTCTTAGATTGTTAAATCATAACATTTCCCACATAAATGTTGCATTAAAACACACAATCAATCCCTTCCATTAAATCAAAATAATTTCTTTAAACCACTACAAAATAATATTTCACAAAAATTCTTTGCACACTTAATACAATCCAGTATAGGTTCCCCCAAGTTGATCATTTTAAAAAATTATTGAATTTACCCTCTTTTTAATACCCAGGTGTTACATAAGGATATGTTGCATGACATAGAATGAAAATGAATCCTCACCTCATACTACCATAGAAGATCAAGTTAAAAATAAGGGAAATAACATGAAAACTAAGGTAAACTCTTACTACTCTTATAGTTCAGATTCTTCTAGCTCTACTAGTATGTGTTGTAAATGCAATGAACTTAATGGATTGCAAAAATCATATTACTCACTCTTCAATGAATTTGAAACACTTAGCTAAAAAGTTTAGCCAAAAGAAGAGATAATTTGATGCAATGGTCAAAGCGAACGCAAAACTAACTAAACCAAATCTGTCTCTTCCAAAGGAAGTAAATAGTGTGAAGAAAGTGTTACGCCCTGCCTTCTAAGGTGCGACGTTCATATTTCCACATAAATTCACCTAAATTTGCCCTCTTTTAGGGTGGGGAGTTTAGCCTAAAATTTGTCAAAGCTTAACCTAAATAGATGGGTTTTCCACCTGTATAACAATTTATGAAACAAATTATAGCAATAACATAACTCAGAAATAAAAACCAATGATACAACTTCCAAAATACACATCCATACATTCACTCTTCCACAGTTGCCCAAGATCGAAGTAAATTATGATGGAAATACACCTAAGGGGACTTTAATTGATCTAACACAATCATAAATACTTTACTAGGACATGCCAATATTTCACTTTTACATCATTGAGATTTTTTTGAATAATATATACAATCATAATTTCACAATTATGAATAAAATTTACAATTCCTTCTCATTATACATGATTTAAGATCATTTAAATACAAGGATTCGTTATTTAAATTTCAAACACAAGGAATTCTAATCGCATTTAAATAATATAATATTCTGTCACAAGGTACATTTACTTCTCAAATAAATTACTCTTCTATGTTTTCTATTATTGTAATCTTCCATGGCTTGACCTACCAACTAAAAAATTAAATAAGGGTGAGTCTAAACAAACTCAGTAAGAAGACCGTATAACAAATAATAATGAATAACAAATGATAATCAATAATAGGGATCCCTGAGGTATCCCTATTCACATTCCACACATATAAAATTCAATTCATAACAAAATGAATATATAAACATATCTCACCCAAACCATACATTTTGGAATTTTTAAATTTCCAATTCACATATTCAAATTCAGGATATTCATAATCCTTAACATAATGAAGCATCAAAAAAGCCAAGGGATAATCTATTCCTTTCAAGCAAGCATACATTACATTTCACTTTGATGGGATGTTCAACATCCCCTTCATTCTTACAAATTTCTATACAAAATGGGGAATAATCACTATCCCTTCATTCCATTCATACATCCACATGTCATAACATAAACTTAGGAGATAATGATTATCTCCATTCAATTAAATAAACATACAAATATAGTCTACTTACTTGGCTGACAACTTACTCTCCATAATGCCACAAGCTCCACAGCTTTCCATCCCTATTCAATTTGCCCTCTATATACAAATAAGTCATTTATTTACAAAGTTACTCTGCTAAATTCACATCAAATCAATAAATTATAATTTCTATGTACTATGGCCAGTTCATTGACATGTCGTGGCCATATTCATTTTGTATATGACATAATTAATACTTAAACACCTTTAAAATAACTCAATTAAGTATTTCTTTCAATTAATTTATGGCTTACATAGCCCATACACAATTTTCTTAGTTAACCCAAACTAGGTCATAATTGAATATCCATTTTCACAAGCTTAAATCACCCTATATAAATGCCCAAAGCATCATAACTTATAAATTACATATTTCTCCCATGGTTTACATAACAATCCATATCAAATTCCTCGCAAAAATCATTGTTCACGAATAATATGAAAACCTAACAATGAAAATTCATGATTTCCATACCCAATCCACTCCTAATACCTTATTAAGCATATATTAAATTTTTTTCCCAAGATTCCATAATATAAATTTATCATTTTCCCCAAAAATTTGTTATTTACAAGAACCCTAGATTACACAAAATCCAAATTCAATTGAAGAAAAGTGACTTACCATGATAGTCATACATGACATCATCCCATAAACATGCTTCCAAGCCCAAATTTCCTAGTAGCTTCCTCCAATCACCAAAATTTAAATCTTCTTTCATTTCCTACCATCCAAATTCCAAAAACCTAAACCAAGAGGCATGCTAGGTTACTTAACAACCTTAATCCCCATATTTTTTTAGCAAAATTAGTGACAAATGGGGCATAACAGAGTTGGGGAAGGAAGAACGGCGTTAAGGGAGAAAATGGGATGGACTAGAATGAAAATGGAATGGGTTTGGGGCCTAAAAAATTATATTTTTTCGGTGCTTCGGCGTGCCAATGAACTCTTGCAGTGGCAAAGGCTTGCTGGATGCCAAAAATAACACATTTCTAAAGCCTTGCTATGGTAGAAAATGGTCTTGCTGTAGTAAAAAATTGCCTTGCCACAGCAAGGTCTTACTGTATGCCCAAAAGTTAATTTTCTGGAGCCTTGCTGTGGTAGTTCCAATATAATGTTAGTAATTTTATCATAAATTTTACATATTATATCCCAATGACCTAATTTTTAAGGCATTAGAAATTTAACTTCAAGGGTTACAACTTTCATGTTAATGACTTTTCCCAAATCAGCCTCCAAATATATAAAACATTTTAATAAAGTTGAGCCATCTCATTCATCTTGTTATTTTTTCAATCATTTGGAATAGTTTCCATATATTAGTCATAACTTCCTCATATGAAGTCAAAATTGAGTGCATTATATAGATAATTTCATTATCTATAACTTCTATGTTGAACATTATTTCAAATTAGTCCATTATCCATGTCAAAAATCAGTCATAATGATCCCTTTATTTTGAATTCAACATTTACACTTATGAAAGATCACCATAGCCCCATTTCAGATAAAACATTTCAAATCTCTCAATAATCACTTCACACACATCACATGTATGAAATAGGGCATGTTCAAGCTATTCACCACTTTATTTGGGGTTAATTGCCAAAAGTCACCTATTAAGTTCTTTTTACTGATCATTTTCTCTGAATTTTCTGCTATAAATGGCTCCACATTCTAATTTTATTCTAAATTACACCTAAGTCTTAAATTGAGATTCCCCACAAATCATAATACTTATGGTAATCATATTAAGTCATTCATATAGATCATAATTGTGCATTTGCTTAATTTCACTGTTTTAGTTCTTTATCTTCTTATTATCCTTCTATAGCTCATAACAATACATTATATGAAATTTAAGAATCAAAATCAGCTCATAATCTCATGAGAAAATTTCAATCATGACAACCATCATATAAGGTTAATCATCCATTAAATTTTTCATGATTTGATGAAATTTACCTATTGAATTCTTTTTACAGAACACTCAACTCAGTGGTTCAAAATTGAAAGATCATCTCTAAAGTTCAATTCAAGACCTGATACATGTCATATTTTACATAATAAACATGCTTTATTAGTTATTTAAGTCATATGCATGACTTTACTCAAAATCGCCACTTAGGTTATTTTTCTTCTCATTGACTTTATATAGCTCCAAATAGTAAAATTTATCAAATTCATAAGGTAAACTCTACCCATTTCCACATGCGTAGATTTCAAACACCACAGGTGTAATAGAAAGAGATAGAAATTTTAAAATTATGTTAAAAAAATTCTTCAACCCAAGAGAATCAGTTACTAAGTTCCTATGAATGACTAAACATTGAAGTAATAACTAAACATTGAAGTAATAAAGGACTTGGTTATGAAGAGTCAAGTGGTGAAAAACGACATGAGTCTAAAACATTCAATGGATAGACCAAAGGCATAAAAATCACTAAAGAGAGAGGAAATTGTCCTCAAATTAGAAGGTACATTGATCATTCATGAGTAAGAAGACCCAAATCATATTCATTTGACCCAAGTCAAGCACCAACTAGAACCACAAGAAATGTCACTTTTGTAATAAAAAAGGACAAATAATATGATTGTTATGCAAAGAAAATGCAAGGGAAAGGTGCTAGATTAAGGTGGAAACCAAAAACAACTCAACAATCATTTACCACACACAATTCTACTAACAAAAATAGACTCTTTACTTGGTACTTAAGAGGTAAAAAAGAGCATTTATTGTGATTGTAGATACAATTTAAAGCCACCATTAGAAATATATGGTCCATTGACAGTGAATATTTGACACACATGACTGGAAATAAAGAATAATTCAAGGAATTTAAGCCATTAAATGGACGAATAGTGGCATTAAAAAATAATGACAAAGGCCTTATAAAAGGAAAAGGTAAAATTTATGGATTATATAATGCATGCATTGAGGATGTTTTATACGTTGATGGTCTTAAATATAACTTGTTAAATATTAGTCAATTATGTGACAAAGGTGATAGAGTTGTGTTTGAATCATTTGTATGTTACGTATTTAATGCGAATGATGATATTCTCTTTAGTAGCAAAATATATGAAAATATGTATTTGGTTCACCTTTATGAAATTATTGAAAAATGTCTAATTGTTGTTGAGGATGACTCATAGTTATGGCACAAAAGACTTGGACGCATCAACATATTAAATATTAAATCTCTTTAAAAAGAGAATTTCATTAGTGGTCTACTAAAGCTCAAATATTATAAAGACCAAATTTGTAAAGTTTGTCAAATATCTAAACAACCAAAGTTTTATTCACACCCAAGAATGAAGTATCCAATTCAAGACTACTAGAGTTATTACACCTAGATCTATTTGAGCCATTTAACATTTTGAGTCATGGTGGCAAAAGATATGTGCATGTCATTGTGGATAACAATTCACAATTCACGTGGGTAATCCTCTTGGCAAGTAAAGATGAAGCATTTTTCATGTTTTCCACATTTTCTAAACTTGTGCAAAGTGACAAGCAACTCTCAATTGTATCCATTAGAAGTGATCATGGTGGTGAATTTAAAAATAGAAATTTTATAGAATTTTGTGATGATAAAGGAATTCACTACAGCTTCTCTGCACCTAGAACTCCATAGTAAAATGAAGCCGTGAAAAGAAAAAATAGAACTATAAAGAGATGGTTGGAACCTTGCCCAATGAAAGAAAATTATCCAAACGTTTTTGGGGAGAAGCGTCAACACTATGTGGAATGTGCTTAATTGAGTAACCATTAGAGCCATCCTTAAGAAAACCCCTTATGAACTTTGAATAAAACCAAATATATCTTTTTTCCATTCCTTTGGATACACTTGCTGTTGGTCCCTTTAGTTTGGCTTAACCCAAGAGGGAGGGGTGAATTGAGTTTATAAATTTTCTAGCTTAAACCCCTATAATTTTAAATCCTTCTTTTAAAGATATTTAGAAGATGGAAGAAATGAATTAATGTAAGCAATCACAAGCAGTAGATACAATGTATATTGTTCGAGATTACTTGTCTACTCTAGTCTTCCAAGCACACACCCTTGTGTCTTGGGTTCCACTATCTCAATTAGGAATACAATTTAGTGCTACTATGCTCTTCTAGTTCTAGCTCTAGGGGGGAGGGGAGGTACTACAATGTAACAGTTTTATTGTGAGTCACACTCCAATAATCACCCATGTTCTTCTTGAGATTTGTTTCCAACACCAACTCAAGGAAACAAATAGATAGAAATGTGAAAGAATGAAGTTACACTTTTGGTTGTGTATCCTTGAAAGCATAGGGGAGCTTAGTACTCCTTGGTGATCCACTTCATGCAAAAGAATCTTCCCTTTTGTTGTAGGTGAAAGCCTTGATAAGAATTTATGAAATCTCTGGCTTTTGGCTTGAGTTGCTAGAGAATTTGAAAGTTTGGGCACAATGGATGCTTGCAACAACCTTATGAACATTCATCCTTAACTTCGTTTATAGATTTCTTCTATACCCATCTACTGGAGGAAGTTGGGGCTCATTAAATGTGATGGAATGTTCAAAATTTTCAACAATTGTAGTTGTCATGTGCTTGGCAGATGGCTACAGTATTGGCTCCCATCCACAGGTGATGTCGATATTGGCTATGGTCATTCTCCCAAAAGTTCTCTCATGCTACCTTGCTAGATATTGGCTAGTGAATAGCAGGTACCTATAGTATTTGGCTGCATTCCTTAGGCAATATGATAGGCATCTTGGATTTTTCAACACTTCTAAGTTTTGGCTGGCGAGCGGTATGCAGAGGTGCTTTCCTTTCGGCTACAAGGTAGCAAGTGATATTTACAAGTTGCTGCCATTCAGCTACTGGAGTCTAGGGAATTTTTGTCTTGCTAGAGCATTGTAGGTGGATGCCACAAGTGGCTAACATTGGGTTGTGGTCAGAGGTGAATGTGCCAAGAGGTTGCCACCTGTACTTAGATTCATTACCCTTGGAAATTTCATTAGCCTTATGGTATTTTATGTCATTTTTCAATAAGATTTTATTAATCATCAAAATAAGGGTTTCGTTAGTTAATATGCAAGTTGGAGCATTACAATCTCTCCCTTTTTGATGATTGACAAAACTCATATGATTTCTTTGATTTTAAAGACTTTTGCAATCATTTCTAAGTTTAAGATATCTTTTTGTTTCCCAAATCACATATACATACATGATAAGCTCATATTTAATTATATTTCAATACCTAAATTCATCTATTTTGAATCCTTAATTGATATAAGATTATTGGATTTGATTATATATTGCACTTAATGGAGTTGGTTTCTATTTCAGGTAATAAAACTGTTGAAGATGACAAAAGGTGTCACTTTAAGAAAATTTTTGGTACATACGAAGATTGAATCAAGAAAAGTGTTCAACATAGAAGTTTTATCCATTCTAATTACCCATCCAATGAATTAAGAATCACATGATTTAGATATAAAACACGGAAGTTATGATCAAAATACTATAATTGTCTTAGACTTTAGACTAGCCGAATATGATAAAGGTGTCACTTGTAGCTGATTTTTGGTATATATGGGCACTGAATTTAAGAAAGTTCACAACATAAAAGTTATAGCCCTTGAAATTATCTTTTCAATGTGATAAGAATCATATGATTCTGATATTATATGAGAAATATATGATCAAAATAGTGACTCTAATCCTATCTCTAGCTAGAAATAACTTTTTGCTGCGGCATTTGATTTTAATGTCATGGCATTTGAATTTGTGGCAAGGCTAGTTTACATGTGTTGCGCTGAGACCAGTTCATGGCAATTTTTTGGCATAGATATAGGCTGATTTAGAAAAAGTGATAAACATGAAGTTGCAACTCATCAAATTATCTTTCTAATGCATTAAAAAGAATATGATATTGAAATCATATGAGAAACCTATGATCAAAATACTAAACATTACTCTTGGTGAACAGTACAAGTGCGGAAAGATGATATTTTTAGAATTTTAATAATTTTTTTCACAAGACCACTTTGAGAATACATATGGAGGTGCAAAAAACCCTAAAATTGAGTTATCAAAAGGGTTTTTAACATAGAAATAAGAGAGGACTTTGGCAAGGAGATAAGAGAGAAGAGCTTTGGAGCAAGGAAGATCATTGGAAAAAGCTTCTACAATTTGAATCTTTCTTTTCTTTCTATGTAGTTCATCTATTATTTTTGAATCAACATTCAAACTTAGATTATGATGATGTTTATCAACTACTTAGTTAGTTTTAATTCAAATAGGATGTTCTAGATTTCTTTTATCTAGGGTTAGATTGATCCTAACAATGAATCTTGTGTTGATGTTTGATTTTTTATTTTATCTTGTTCCTCATTTCTTCTTCTTTTTTATGCATAATGTGTGTATGTGATTGGCCTCCATATGCATGAATTGATATTTCTAATTCATGCTCGATAGAGATGAATTAAGGATAGACTCTTGAATTGAAGAACATATGGTATAATAAAGTCTAGAGATAACCATTGTACATGTGTAATCCATGTGAGTATGACCTTTTAAGCGTATATATTATACATGAATGCCTAAGCTTAATGGGTTTATTGATTTGGATTTGCATGGAGACATAGTATATCACTTCAATAGGCACACCTACAATAGCACTTGAGAAAGGGTGATAGATACTTTAGTGCATCCAATTGATAATGAGAGGAACGATAATTTACTGAATGCAATTCATCAATACAAATGAATTTGCTAGATCAAGTTGAATCCCTAGATATTTCATTTGTTGATCTTTCTTTCTTTGCTCTTGTCATCTATTGACTCAGTTGGTCTGTTTAGACTTAATTTTTATAAAAATTGTTGTAAATCACTTTATTAAATAATACTAATTTGATACAAGTTTGGTACTTAGTGTGTAATGACCTAATTCTTTGCAGGAATGATACTCAACTTACCTCATCTACATTACTTATGATCGTGTATATTTGCACAAGACCCAACAAGTTTTTGGCACTATTGTTAGGGAAGTAGTAAAGTCATATACTAATATCATTAGTAATCAAGATTGGTATTACTTTGATTTTTTTTTTATGTTTAGTTTCTAGTCCATATATTTAGTTTTTAGATTTAATTTGGTTTTGTTATTTTCTTTTGTAACACCTGTGGTGTTTGAAATATGAAAATGGGTAGAATTTACTTGATGAATTTGATAAAATTCACTATTTTGAGCTATACAAAAGTTAATACGAAGAAAAAGAACTGAAATGATGAATTTAGGAAAAAAAACCTAATTATGATTAATATGAATGGCCTAGAATGGTCATCATACATATTGTAATGTGTGTGGAACATTGGATTGAGCATCGGATGCAATTTGAAATGAAAATGACATATTAAGTCATTCATAGCAGAAAAATGTTGTAAAAGCAACTGAATAGGTGATTTTTGATAATTGACCTCAAATGAGATAGTGAATGGTATGAATAAGTCTCATTTCATGTATAAAATGTCTAGGAAGTACTTATTACATATCTGAAGTATTTTTTATGAAATGAGACTATTAGTGAATCTTATATGTGTGAATTTTGATTTTGAATAGCTTTTGTGATGAATGGATTATTAATTGAGTTGGAAGTGAGAGTTAATTTCTTAAATGGGTAATTGGGGATGATTATGCACAAAATTAATGGGAAATATAATAATTAAAATTCTAAGAATGATAAATGAGAGAAAAAGTGGAAAATTTAGAAGAACATTAAAGGAGCACAAGTGTATATTAAGAAAATGTTGAATTTGAGAAGTGGGTCCCTTGTGATTGACTTTCGACATAGATAATGGACTAATTAGAAAATAGTGTTCAATATAGATGTATTAGATCATGATATTATCTGTCCAATGGAAGAAAAATCACTCAATTCTGATGTTGTATGAAGAATTTATGACTAATATAGCCAAGTTATTCCAAATGACTAAAAAATAATGAGATGAATATTATGGGTAACATTTATTGGAATTTTTGACATATTTTGATGATGATTTGGAAATAGTTGTTAAAAAATGGTTGTATCTCTTAAAGTTATCTTTCCAATGCCTTAATAATTAGGGCATTTGGACATCATATGAAAAATTTATGCTCAAATTACTAGCGGTGTATTAGGACAACAGGTTAATGTCGCGACACAAGAACTCAATGTCGTGAAATAGAGAGTTAATGTTACACCGCAGGTTAATGTCATGACAGAGGAACTCAATGTCATGACACAAAGTATCAACATCATGACACAGGTATTCTATGTCACGACACTGAGCCATCAATGAAGCCTGTGTCACGACATAGGTTGTCTATGTCACGACACAGGCCTGACGATGCATCGTAGTACATGGAAAATCCGACCTTTTAAGCTTGAAAACCATTCCATTTTTCATTTATTCCGTCCCCTTTTTTCCTCTTCTTGCCCTAGCTTTGGAACCCATCTTGTTTAGCCCAAATTCATGTCATTTGAGCTTGATAAATCCCTTGTTTAAGTGGAGAATCATGCAAGCATGGCCCTAAACCCGAGTTTTAGGATTTTGGACGGTGGTAAATGTTGGCAGAGCCAATTTCTTGCAAGTGGAAGGGGCTAATGGAAACTTTGGATGTGGATTCTCATTCATGAATGGAAGACAGACCTAGATTCCATAGTAAGCCAATTCTAATAACCGAAATTGTGATATTTGTTAACAAGGGTTTTGTATGAATTGTAAACAGTAATTTTTGGGTAGTAATTTGTATGGATTCATGTGTAAAACCATAAGAGAAATGATTAATCCATGCATTCTAATGGTATAGAACAAAATTGTGCATGAGAATTTGGGGTTTGCTTCTTTAGGGTTTGAAGTAAATCGTGAACAACAATGTTTTGGGGGAACTAGATATGGATTGATGTGAGAATGATGGGGAAGATGATTAATCAGTTAATTGTAGTGTTTTTGACATGCTTTAAATCTAGCAAAATTGAATTATGTTGTGATCCATGAAGAAAATAGTAATCAAAGTGAATAATGAATTAGGGATTTCATATATAATGACATTATACAATGGGTGAAATGGTTGAAGTGCTTATTATGATATCGAAGTATTTTCTATGAAATGAGACCATTAGTGGTTCTTATAAGTGTGAATTTTGATTTTGAATAGGCTTTGTGATGAATGGGTTATTCATTGAGTTTGAAGTGAGAGTTAATTTCTTAAATGAGTAATTGGGGATGTTTATGTACAAAATTAATGGAAAATGTAATAATTGAAGTCTAAGAATGATAAATGAGAGAAAAAGTGGAAAATTTGGAAGAATACTAAAGAAGCACAAGTGTGTATTATGAAAATACTGAATTTGAGAAGTAGATCTGTTGTGATTAATTTTTGACATGGATAATGGATAATTAGCAAATGTGTTTAACAAAGAAGTTTTAGATCACGATATTATTTGTCCATTGGAAGAGAAATCACTCAATTATGATCTCGTATGAAGAATTTATGCCTAATATACCAAAGTTATTCCAAATGACTAAGAAATAATGAGATGAATGTTATGGGTCACATTTAGTAGACTTTCTAACATATTTTGAGGATGATTTGGAAAAGGTTGTTAACATAACAGTTGTATCTCTTAAAGTTAGCTTTCCAATGCCTTTAAAATTATAACATTTGGATATCATATGAAAACTTTATGCTCAAATTACTAGTAGTGTATTAGGATAGTAGGTTAATGTCACAATACAGAAACTCAATGTCGTGAAATAGAGAGTTAATGTTATACCATAGGTTAATGTCATGACACAAGAACTCAATGTCATGACACAGATTGTCAATGTTGTGACACAAGTTTTCCATGTCATGACACTGAGCTATTAGCAAAGTCTATGTCACGACAGAAGTTATCTATGTTGCAACATAGGCCTGATGATGCCTCGTAGTATATGGAAAATCCAACCTTTTAAGCTTGAAAGCCATTCAGTTTTTCATTTATTCCGTCCCCTTTATTCCTCTTCTTGCCCTAGCTTTGGAACCCATCTTGTTTAGCCCAAATTCATGGCATTTGAGCTTGGGAAATCCCTTATTTAAGTGGAGAATCATGCCAGCATGCCCCTAAGCCCGAGTTTTAGGATTTTGGATGGTGGAAAATGGAGGCAATGCTGATTTCTTGCAAGTGGAGGGGGCTAATGGCAACTTTGGATGTGGATTGTCATTCATGGATGGAAGACACACCTAGATTCCATGGTAAGCCAATTCTATTA
>JAYJMB010017417.1:0-24054 GCA_036873735.1 Pouteria campechiana
CTACATCCTCCCAAGAGGGCAATTTGGGAAATTGGAGCCTGCCTTCACCTCAAGGGGCTGTTTAGGAATGCTCACCTCCTCCAAAGGGGGCAATTTGGGAAATTGGAGTCTGCTTTCACCTCAAGGGGCAGTTTAGGAATGCCCACCTCCTCCCAAGGGGGCAATTTGGGAGAATGGAGCCTGCCTTCACCTTAAGGGGCAGTTTAGGAATGCTCACTTCCTTCCAAGGGGGCAATTTGGGAAACTGGAGCCTGCCTTCACCATTTTGTGGAAGAGTTTGCCTTATTCATGCCATCTGTTATAATGGGGCTCATGGTTTAATTTTCTGCCATGGATTTTATTTTAATCCCAACAAATGCGCCCTAGTAACTGACAATATGGGTAACTGCATAAGCAATTGCAGGCATGGTGGCAGTTACCGATCGTTCACTCTGTTTGCAACAGAAATAAAATCCATGCTTGATGGTCAACATAATGGTTGTTATTTTCTGCATTTGGAAAATCCTTTAAAAAGCTTTTTGTTGCGATCTCTCTATTTTTGGCTTCTGTCTATTCTCAAAATTTGTATGTGTGCTACAGATTCTTTCCACCATTTAAATAAGATAGAATGTATGCACCAAAATGAATGATAGGCTTGGACGGTTTGCTTGAAAAATGAACCAGTAACTCAAGCGTGCAACTAACATTTTGTGTTGTCATACCATCCAGACGTTGCCTTATGGAAACAGGAGCACACAATTCTGGTTAGTTCAATCAATGTACTGCATTTGAGCTGCAGGGCTTGCATTAATGCGAACCAGCTTGAACGTGGCTGAGTCCCACTTACAGAATTGACCTGCGCACTTAAAAGTAGTGTTGAAGTCGTGGTGTCAATTGCGGAGATGAAGAGGCTCGCTTGCATTTGCAATTTGAAAGGGCCAATCCATCTGCGCGGTTTCGATTTGGTGAAAAAACTAAAGCCACGTTGTTTCTCCATATGCGCAGACTCCAACTGCACGGTTTCGGTTCGGTGGAAAAGTTAAGGCCGCGTTGTTTATTCATCAGCAGAGGGAGAATTCCTCTTGCGCGGGTAAAGGGAATGGGATGTCTTACGCGGGTAAAGACAATACCCACCGAACAACATTTTCTACCGTCTTGGATTGCGCAGGTGGAGTCTTCAACCCGGCCATGTGACTAGCTAGTTTATTCACTTCTTCAGTTGCTCAGGTAGAGTCTTAAGATTTTGAAACTTTCCACTTACGCAAGTAAAAACTGTTACTGCGCGGGTAAAGATGTGGCCTCTCGGACATTGACCGGCGGTTTTAACTCTTCAAGACTATTCGTGTTGGTTTTGCTTTGCAGAATCTGAACCCTTCCATTTTGCGCAAGCAACCTGTGTTGAACTCATCTCCATTACCAGGGGCGCTCGCCTGCGCAGGTTGTTTCTGTTGTAAACGTCGCTGTCTGCGTAGCCCAGGTTTTTTCTGTTGCTTGCTTGCGTGACTTGCCAAGGGGATGTTACTTTCGCGATCAGGTGGTTGCCTATCTGCGCAACTTCATCATCCTCACGTTGCCTTCGCAACTTTTTATTTTTCATATTGTCTGCACCATTTTGCTCGGAGACGTTATTTGTGCGACCTCCTCACTGTGTAAGAAACGGTCATGCCACGTCGGGTCTGCAAGTGCGACCATTACTGGATTGGCCGTTTTATGCAAATGCTTTTTCTGTTTCAGCTGTGCTTCTGTTGGTAGCAGAATTAGGGAGATGTCTTTGTTGCCATAAGCTGGTTTGATGATTATATCCGTTAGTCATGAGACCTCAACTTGGGACCCAAATTTCTCTGCACTACTCCGTAGAAGTTTCCTTGAAATTGATTCTACCTCCCTCCTAGCAACATCAAAACCCGTCGATAAGCCGTCCAGAATAGTGTCGTCAGCCTTCAATAATATGTATTGGACCCACCGATCTCTGACACCTTTCATCTGTATTGCTAATTTGAATTTCCAAATGGCTGGGATCAATTTCTGTTTTCAGAAACTTCCTTAGAGGCCTTTTCTTCATTTCCTCTTATGGCCTCTGCCATGCTTCAATGACTGCCTGCTGCTCGTCTATAAGGCTGCCTGGGGAAGGATGCCACTGCCTCTTTTCTTTTCAGGCTTACAACGCTGCTCTGGATTCGGATTCTACAACATTTTTGACAGGTTCTCATTGGAGAGCTCATTTGACATCTGGTTCTTTTCCGCCATTGCTGGAAGGGGAAGAACCCATTGATGGCCTGTTGCTGCCTTTGAGATTTGCAATCATTCGAAGCTTTGAGAACTCTATTTATTAATTTCCTTAGGCTAGACAGATATTATAACTTGGTAAAAAAAAATCGAACAGTCCCTCCGTTGCATTTCTTGTGGTTGATGCGAACTCTGGATTTTTTTGGACTGATTGCATATAACTGAATGTCTCTGTTTAATTTCTCTTTTTGAATGCACCATTTTTCCATTATTCACACACCACTTTATTGCTAGAAAAATGCAAATAGAATGGGTTTGGCAGAGCTGTTTTTGCTAGGGAAGAAGACCCCTATTCAAACACACTGTTGGCACATATTGGAAAGGACGATTTCTGTTAAAATAGCAGAAGGACGTCTCGGACATTGACATGTTTTAGAAACTATCATCTTGCTGCCGTTCCGGAATGATGGCCATTGCAAAATGGATTTGGCTGTTGCAAATGCAACATTTTGCATGAACTACCAAATAAGAGACCCAGTTTTCTCGCACGGATTGAGAGATGGGAAACCCAACTTTTCACGTAGGTTGGGAGATGGGATCTCAACTTTCTGTGGCTAGATGAGATCCAGAGTGCTAACCCGTTGAAGGAGGATGGAACGTGCTCCTCTTAGATGGGCAGACTTAACTTCTAGCACCCATAGTCCTTGAATGGGAATTCTAGCACTCTATTGGTTAAAGTTTTTCTAGCCCAAAGTTTTTTGTTTGAAAAAGACGACAGTTTTCGTTAGTGAGGAAACTGTCATTTTGCTGCTGCCATGGTGTCAACTTGCTTCTGTTCTCGAACAATTGTCACTGCAAAATGGATTTGGCCAGAGGAAACATAACATTTTGCGTGAGCTAAGTACATGAGAAACTCGTTTCTCTCGCATAAATTCGGAGATGGGAACTCAATGCTCTGTGTCCAGATCGTCATAGCCATGTGTGCGTGCCTGTGAGGGCTGAGCCGCTTCTCATGTGGGTCTCGACTTGCTGTCGAAAGAACCCAGGTAGAACAAGTTTGTTTGGGAAGCGACCGGCGTATTGCTGGCTTGCTAGAAAGAAATGGTAGCCGCTCACGATTTAGCTACAAGCTTGAGAGGAACAAGCTTGGAATCTTTATTTTTTATTTTTTTGCACCATCTTTCTGTTTAGTGCTTGTTGGAGAAGAAGACTACCACCTGTTACAATGGGGAGAAGTGCACATCCTCGCTGCTTACACGCTTGACCGTTCGTCTTTCAATGGGCTTGGCTGGGAGGAAGCCCAACTCCTCGACGTGGGTTGGAGAGATGGAGGCCATCTCTTAGGCCAAAACCTCATGTTGAGCCCACTGGGTTGCATATATGGTGGGCCTATATGATATAATAGACCCAAAATGCTTGTATTAAACCCAAAATTCATGGGATAAGCCCAACGGGATAAGTTCATGAGTTATTTTGATTGCATTTTTTTTGAAGCCTAAAATGATGATTTTCTTTGTGGAAAGCCCCAGTATGCATGATTTATGTTGGAAAAATCCCCAAAAGTTCATGGTTGTGTTGGAAAAAATTCATTGGCCTTGTTGCATTCATCATTCTTATCTTGATCTTCTATAGAAGGCATGCTTTCTTTTATTCTGCAAAATGCTTGTTAACTTATTTCTCTTGAACCACTTCATTGATTTATTTGGCGGTTTACTTGATAGGTATGGATTCCAACAATAAAGTGGCTTCCCCCTCTTCTCTATCTCTTGATTATGTGGATTTCGGTGATTCTTCAGTTAGGCTAGACAGTTCAAGTCACGCTCCTCGTGATCTTGGTTTAATCTCCATAAGAGAGGACAATGAAGCAATGTTGGCCCACTCCCTGGCTAGTAGTTTTATGCAGGCAACGCATTTCACTCACTTATCAGTCTCTTCATCATATGAATTAGGGATGCAGTTCCGTTGCTCAACTTTGATAACGACCTCTTGGCCTCTGGCAACAACTAGAGCGGTTGCCAATTTTGCTAGAGCATCAACAATGTTATTTTCAGTCCTCGGAATATGCCCAATGGTGGCTTGAAAAAGTTGGTCCAGTAGCCCTTGCGCAATATCGTAATATTGGCGTAAACTGGGCTGACAAACCTTGTATTCAGTGGTTAATTATCGGACCACTAGTTCCGAATCGCCGAAGATGTCTAATTTTGTAATCCCGAAGTTGAGGGCAATTTAAAGTCCTAGGACTAATGTCTCATACTCCGATTCATTGTTGGTGTAATTCTTTCCTAAGTAGAAAGAATATGGAAGAATGTTTTTTTGAGGTGAGATGAAGACACTTCCAACGCCAACGTCAACAACTTTGGCAGCACCATCAAAGTACATCTGCCAGGGAGTGTTGACTTGTGCAATGAATACTTCCTCGTCTGGCAAGTCTTCTTGTATAACAACCTCTTCATCGACTAGATGAGCTGCCAAGAAGTCAGTCAGAACTTGTCCCACTTTTCGTGGGATAAAGGTTATGTCAAATTCTGATAGCAGTAATGGCCACTTGGCCAACCGTCCCGATAACATGGGATGAGTGATCAAGAACTTGAGTGGATCCATTTTAGAAATTAACCGGAACTCGCGAGCAAGGAAATAATGCTTTAACTTTTGGGCTGCGAACACCAAGGCAAGGCATATTTTTTCAATCAGAGAATAATTACATTCTACATCAATCAACCAACAGCTAAGGTAATACAATGCTTGTTCCTTACCGTCTTGATTTTTTTGTGTGAGCAATGCCCCCAGGGATTGCTCGCTCGTGGAGATGTACAGAATAAGCGGTTTACACTTGGCTGGTGTAGCCAAAACCGGCAGGTTGCGGAGTAATTTTTTGATGGTATCGAAGGCTTTCTAGCAAGCTTCGTCTCAAACAAAGTCTAAATTCTTCTTTAGCAGACGATGAAATGGCTGACATTTTCCTGCTAAGTTGGTCACAAATCTTCTGATATAAGATAGCTTGCCTTGTAAACTCCTTAGATCATCTATGTTCCTTGGGGGAGGCATGTTCCTGATGGCCTCTGCTTTTTGTAGATCTACCTCGATTCCTTGATGAAGGACGATAAATCCCAAGAACTTGCTTAACCCAACTCCAAATGCGTATTTGAGTGGGTTCATGCGTAGCTTATTTTTCCTGAGCCGTATAAAGACGATGTGTAGATCCAAACGGTGCTAATCATAATCGTTGAATCTTACCACCAAGTCATTGACATAGTATTCAACATGTTTATGAAGCATGTCCTGAAAAATAACTTGCGTAGTTGTTTGATAAGTCGCTCCCGCATTCTTTAATCCAAATGACGTAACTTTATAGCAAAAGACGTCCATTGGAGTGCGGAATGCAGTGGAAGCCTCGTCTGTTGGCGCCATCTTGATCTGGTTGTAGCTGGAGTAACCATCCATGAACGATAATGTGTCATAGAGTGATGTGCTGTCGATAGGAGTTCTGTATGTGCCAGCGGGAACTCATCCTTCTGACAGGCTTCATTGAGATTGCGAAAATCAACGCAAATTCATATTTGCCCATTCTTTTTCTTCATCAGGACAACACTGGAGAGCCATTTCGGGAAATTAATTTCTCGGATGAAGTTGACTTCCATTAATTTGTTGATCTCATTAATGATCTGTTGCTCCAATTCAGGTTTGAACTTCCTTGGCGCTTGCTTTATTGGCCACTTGTTTGGAGAGATATGTAAAGAATGCATGGCAATATTCGGATCTAAGCTAGGCATTTCAGAGTATGTCCATGCAAAGACATCTTTGAATTCCCTGAGGAGATTCATTAGCAATTGTTTTTCATGTTTTGGCAAAGATTTGGCGATGAAAGTAAGTTGCTTATCTTCGTCCGTGCCCAAGTTGAACTCTTCAAGCTCATCGATTGAGGGTTGTCCACCATCTTCTAACCCCGGTGGAGCTGCGCCATAGGTTATTTCTTCTAAGGAAGAATCAGAGTTATCATCATCATCTTCTTCTTCTAAATGGTCGGGGTTTGGCTTGTGATCGGACTGATGAGTCTCACTTGCCGTTCCCGACTCTGATTCGGGAATTGATGGGTCATCAACGACTTGTTGTCTGTATCGTTAGGTCCTTCCAAGTTTGTTTGCGATTCTTTATTATCGGACTCAGATTCTTCCTCTTCTATGAATGCATGGTGAGAGGTGGTAACAATGTAACAATGTGCAATTATTGTTGGGGCAGACGATGTTTTTGACATCTTGGACTCACTAGGAGCTGACTGATAGTCCCACATAGTGGGACTGACAGTCGATCTGATACTCGCACAGGAGCAATCTGAGGTATACTCCTCATCACTGTCCATGTCAATATCATCATCCGCACCAAGACCTATCTGATCCCCTAGATCCCGAAGACCTTTTAATTTTTTTTTCGATCGTAACCGGGATGAGCAGACCGGTTACCGACATATAGGGTTCATCAGGATAAATACCGAGGAGGTCAATCATCCTTCTGCATCCCCTGCTAAATTTCTAAAAATTTTTAGCAGACAGGAATTTCTTGGTTAGAAGATTAGAAGTACGACATTGTCTATAGGGCGAACCCATCTCCTTAAATCCTAATATTCCTCTTTCTGCTTGGGATTGCAGTTCAGTTTTTTTGCCCTGAATGATTTCTGACTCGGCCAATCGAGTCAGTGGCCAATTGTATTCGACCAACATGGATTGTAATTTTTCTCCTCCGATCTCCCATTTACTGCTTTTGGTGCTAAGATTGGAGGATGTCTCTTACTTTGCTTGACTGGTGCTCCCAGTGTTGATCTCAAAATGCAAAGACTGCGTTGGCTTTGAGACTACTTGAGAGTAGTTTGGCACTGAAGGTGATAATGTTGGAGGAGTAGTTGTCCTCTTTGAGCCCGGGGTGTTGATCTGGAATCGAGTATTTTCGACTGGTGCCAGATGTGATGACATATAAGCTCGCAAAGAGTTGGCTACTTGATTCTCATAAAATCCAGCTGATGGGGGTATGGCTTGCCCCCCTGCCTATTGATGACCTGGCCAATCCTCTTTTGCGTCCTCTTCCAAGCGGTCTTGGCGTCGACGTCCCAGCCTGGAAGGTGAAAGATTATGGAGTTGAGGAATTTGCAGCTGGCCTCCAGTTGAATATATTCTAAATTGGCGGAGTTAGTATAGGAACAGGAGTGATCTGGTGCTGCAACGGTTGCGGATACTGAATCGACGATTTTTTTCATTATCGTCATCTATTTGGAGCACTTCCAGCTCTTTTATGAGTTTTAATTTATCTTCTTGTGAAATGCCTGTCGTAATTTTGAAGCGCGGAATCACTAGGAATGGGACTGTCGGTGGAGGTACAGCCTGTGATGAGGGTCTTTGTGATGTTAACCCTTGTCTTTTAGCAGTAAACGATTGTTGCCTCGTGTCTATAGTCAGCTTGGCCGATTCTTTTGGTTGCTCCTGTTCATTCGGTACCAATTCATAATATTGGACTTCTGAGAATAATGCCTCTGAAATCGTGAATGGTCGTACATCAGCCGAGATGCGTCTCATTATGCCGTCCTGGTGGAACTTAAAGCGTTGGTGCACCGTGAATGCCACAACTTGGTATCGATGCAACCATGGCCTCCTGAGCAATAGATTGTAGGACGTCGGCACATTAATGATATGACAATTGACTTTTGTGAGGAATTCTTGAATATCAAGACTCAAGGTGATAGTTCTCATAGTCCTCTGATTCTTTTGGTTAAAGCCTTGGATCACCAGAGTGCTGCTTTTGAAAACGGATGGGTACATCCCGATATGCTTCAGTACTTCGAGTGGGAGAATATTCACCGTAGATCCTGGATCCAGCATAATGTGGTTAATCTTCTCTCTCGATAAATCGCCATTTACAAACAAAGGCCAATTATCCTCTGTATTTCCAAGCAATAAGTCATCATCTGTGAAAGTGATGGTTTGGTTGCATTCAATCGTATTAGCAACCTCTGCGAGGTATCGATCCTTGACGGACTCATCTAGCAGTGCATTTATGAACGCTTGCCGAGACTCTTTAGAGAGCCGAAGTGCATCGTATATGCTCAGTCTTGCTGGGATTTTGTGCAAGTGAGCGACGACATTATAATTTGGCTTATTTGTTGGAGCTTCCTTTTCTTTAACAAGGGTACAAGGAATTCCAGGCACTGGCTCTTCTTGCATTGGCGCCTTTCCTTTGTCCTGAGTTGTGTTCTTCCCAGATCACAATACGGCCATTGTTTTCGGTGACTCAGATGCTTCTTGTGGAGTATTTTCTTCATTTGGCACGATGTTGGTCATGTTGCAAGATGCCTCCATGGGTTCTGATGGTTCCTGGATTAGCAGTTTGAGCAGCTCGAGAGATGAAGTAGGTATTTCTTTGGGCAATGGAAAGGCCTTTCCCAATGCGACGATGCATTCCCATATTATGCATCTTTCTTCTCGCAATACGGGGTAATAAAGGCGAACATTGCACCATCTCAAGGCGAAATCATAGAGATGTTCCCCTTCAAGATGATGAATTCCTCGCACTTGTGCTTTAGAGAACTGAGAAGTATAGTCATGGAATCTATGTACGAATGCTTCAGTCAATGCCTCCTAAGACCCAAATGATTCGGCTGGCAATGTTGCGATCCACTTAAGGGCATTGCTATTACCAGCTAATGGAATTGGGAAGCTCTTGATCGCATATGTCTCGTTTGGCGACATCATTCGCACTAGGGCTTGATACTGGAATAAATGTTCGATCGCGGCCTTGCAACTTTCTTTGAATAACTTCATCATGAGCCACCCTAGGTAACAAATTTGTTTAGTTTCTGGAACTACCGTTAAAATAGGGGCCTTCATGTAGTGCAAGTATTCAAGGACCCTCGCAATGTGCGATTCGATGAACACTTATTCCTTTGGTTGGTTATCCATTGCTCTCATTTTCTTCTTTTCGGCTTGATCGAATGCCCCTATGAAGTTAGACGGCACTCGAGGGTGGAAATAAGCCTTTTTTGCTGGGCAAAGATGGATTTCTTCTGCCTCTGGGAGATCAAGCGATTGTGGATTGCTCTAAGCGGCGTCCCTCCATTTGTGAACATAATTAGTCATGTTCTCACCATAATGCTGGTCCCAGTTGATAAGTGACTTCCTAATTCCTTCCTTTCTTTCCTAATTCCGGGGAGAGTGAGCTTTGAAATTCTGATGCATCTTTGTGAGGTCTGGATTTTCTCTGCAACACTTATCAGCATACCAGAGGTGTGTAACTAGCGAATCACCGACATTGAATACGGTAAAACCTTGACGTTGATGTTCTCTTTGGCGATAACACCTTCTACGAGAGCGTTCTCGCTTCATGTTTGGCTGGCTGGTGGAGGCTTCTCCTTTACCAATGTGATAATAAGCCGCCATTATCGGATATTCAAATGGATTATCCTCATCAGAGCTTGGATTATTCCTAGTTTCTAATTCTGACAAGCTATCCCAAAATGTCGCCCATACTTCGTTTGTAGCTGACGAAAGCGATGACAATGGCTTCCAAGCATAGAGCTCTGGGCACCCTTAACCAAGGCAGACTCTTTTCTTCTTTTTCCCCACTATGTTCTTGTAGAAGGATTTAAGCCTCTCAAGCTGGAGGTAATCTGCAATGATATATGGCTGGAACCATGACAGCCAGCAGTGTTTCCTTTTAGGATATGGGAATAAGTCCTTCAGACGCTCTTCCATTTCTTTGTGCTTTGCATGTTTGATTTGACGGTTTCGTCCCTTATACCTCACCGACGGGACTTCTAGGATGTCTTTTGGGCAGACAAGATCCCAACCTCGTCGTTAGCCATGACTTTCTTCTGCAGCTCTTTGCTAAAGGCTTTTGAGAACCGATGATTAGATTCCTATTCCAGCATTACTAAATTGGGAATTTCTTTCACTGATATGTTGTTGGATGTCACCTGTGCATTCTTCTTCGGTGTAATTATTCCACTCTTTATGCAATGGCTAATAATTCTCCTCACTGCCTTGCATTTAACCATCGAGTGACTGATACCCCGATGGTAATGATAGTATAGGAGGTGGTTCACCTTATCCACCTCTGCCGGGAACAGGGGTTCTGGTAGCCTTATATTGCCTGATTGAATGAGCCTCAATAGGATTGGTACCACTTCCTCATTAGAGTACTGGTATTTTGGTTCTGGAATCTCCCTTTTCTTCGACTGTCTGTCATTATCACTAATTTTGTTCTCAGTGGTATTGACAAAGGTGTTCTGTTTGCTTTTTTTAGATTCTTTCTTATTGGACCGAAAAGTGTTTTCTTTTTGCTTGTCATCCTGGGCTTTGCTTTTTCTAGAGAGGGAAAGGAGGCGTTCCTTTCGGCTTGCCTCATTCGCCAACTGTCGGAAAGTGGCGATCTGCTCATTCACCAGGATTGCGAGGTCAACCTTAATGCCATTACGGCATAGGTGAACTTTTTGCTCCTCTATTAAGGTTGCCTTACATTTGCGGGCTTCTTTCTACTAGCGAGAGATGAACTCCTCTACTGGTTCGTCATCCCTTTGCCTCATAAGGGAGAGGTCGGCTAATGTCACATCCTTTTTAGTCACAAAGAACCTTGCTAGAAATAGGTTCTGTATGTCATTCCAGGTCTTGACCGGCCCTGCTGGAAGTATCAAGGACCACTGGAATTCCGGTCCCTTGAGTGATGAGCCAAACAATATTAAGCAGAGATTGTGATAGACAACATAGTTTCCCATGTTGAGACTGAAAAGGGTGAGATGATGTTGGGGATTATCTGTTCTATCAAATGTATTAAAGTCTATCATCTGGAAGCTTGGTGGGAAGGGCTCGTTCTCAATCTCTAGTGGATACGGTTGATGATAAATATTTGACACTTGAGAAGGCAGGTTTATTTGCCTTTGGACCATCCAGTCATTCATCATCTCATTAAAGTGTGTCATAGGATCCAGGTTCATCTGATATGGTTGTGCATGAGCATTTGCGCCGAACGGTTGTGGTGGAATGTTCGCACCAAATGGCTGTGTATGAACATTAATATTGGGCGGTCACCGAGGTGAAGCAACTGAAGAGGCGAGGGGTGAGGCATCCAATCCTAGGGGATCTCCTCTTGGCGGGTTAAAGACGAACGGTCTCGGTGGCATAACTATTCCCATGGAGGAAAGGTGGAGAGGAAGTGCAACATTGGATGGTTGACCAGGATTGGAGGTTTGGTCAACATTCTCTTGTGGGGAAATAGCTTTTCTCCTCTGCCTCCTATTCTTTTTGTGGTGCTTCTCAATCTCGTTGTTGGAGGTTGAGTCAATAGAAGCCACTCCTGGCACTGCTAGGGCAATCTCCAGTGCTGCTGAAACTATTCTAGAAGTTGCCAGTGTAGCTCTAGGTGAGGGGAAAATCAGAGTTGCGTCCCTCTTATAGATGGCTGGTATCGGGCTAGTTGTTACTATAATGAAGGAGTGGGGGACACTCCTGTCAAAGTTGCGTGGGGTGTTGACGGCTAAGTCGCCGCCTGGCAGAAATCTGAAAGTGAGTGAGGTTGCCATTAGGATTGATCTTGAAAGAAGAAAGAGAGTGAGAATAGAAATGACCGAAGATTTGCAAAGAGTAACAAAAGAGCTTAGTCAGTTTCATGAAAGAATAAAATCTTTAAGATGCATTAGTGTTACTTTTCCTTAAAGATGAAGGGTGAGATGTTTCACATCGGGTTTACCATTTTTGTAACAAGTACAAAAAGAGGAGAAAACAATAAAATGAAACAACATGTAGATATTCGTCATTTTTCGGAATAAATCAAACATTTTTCATTTTTTATTGATTGTCCTCAATAGATTACACTTGTTGTGTACATCAGAAAATAGTATATTCACATCCCAGACCACAAGTGATCCTAATTACATCTCCACAATGGGAGAAAACCCTTGATTAAAAGGAAAAGTACAATGCATTTTAGAAATCCAAAAATGAAACACACATTCTCTCTCTCTCAAAATAGATGTGTGTTGTTTTTGGAATCGTCGAGTACATTGCGATGACTTGATATTTAAGGGATCGCCTCAAGTCAATGGGCGAATAGGATGACATGGCTCTAAACTGGGTTGTTAGACACTGGGTCAACCTAAAATAATGAGTGTTTTGATCTGATTGGTTTGTCCCAGATGGAATCAAGACCGGGTGATTTCTGTTATTTAGACTGTAAGAAACCATAAAGACAGTAGGTGTTTTGTGACCCAATTGGCATATCCCAGAAAGACTCAGGACTGGTTAATCTCTATTGTGTTTAGACTTGAAAGAGATCAGAAGAAAATAGGTGACCTAGGTTTGGTTCAGCTTTCTCTTATTGCCCATGAGAAGCTTAAGAAAAGTGGGCCAGGTTAACTGGGTTTAGCTCGGCTCTCTCAATTACCAATGAGAAGCTTAGGAAAAGTGGGATCAGGATGACTGGATTTGACTCGGCTCTCTCAATTACCTATGAGAAGCTTAGGAAAAGTAGGCCAGGTTAACTGGATTTAACTCGGCTCTCTCAATTGCTCATGAGAAGCTTAGGAAAAGAGGGACCAGGATGATTGGATTTAGCTTGACTCTCTCAATTACTCATGAGAAACTTATGAAGAGTGGGACCAGGATGACTGGATTTGGCTCGGCTCTCTCAAATACCCATAAGAAGCTTAGGAAAAATGGGACCAAGATGACTGAATTTGAATATTTTGATGAATGATATCTGCTAAGGTTTGACTTGGTGAGTCGTGACTCAGTGACTCGGTCCTAAACTTAGGCTTTTGAATGAATTGAGAAGTGGTGTTTGCTAAGGTTTGACTCTGTGAGTCATTACTCGGTCCTAGACTTAGGCTTTTGGATGAGTTGATGAATGGTGTTTACTAAGGTTCGACTCGGTGAGTTAATCCTAGACTTAAGCTTTTGGATAAGTTGATGAATGATGTTTTCCATTATCCCGTGGAAAACCGAAAGCCAGCGATCTCTGCCGTTGATACTGTGAGAGATCGAAGATCCAGGTTTCATGAATTAAGCGTAATTACACTTTGAGTTAATTAAGCCTAATCATGGTTAGCACTAATAACAGTGGTTATTGCTAAATGACAGTTTTTAATTGATTTAAGACAATGTCATTAGTTCCCTGATTTATTTGGCAGTTAGATGTTTTAAATAGGGTTTAAACATGTTTTAATGTCTAATTCAACATTATTTTGTTTTTCATTAGCCGTATGGAACCCACCATTATCACAACATGGGTGGGACCCATGTGTGTATGATGGTGGGGCCATGGCAGAGTGCTCTTAGGCGCTTTGACCTCTGGTGTCAAGTGAGACACCTACCTCTTGAAGATTCCTCAAGCTCTTCCTCCAAATTCTCTATTAAAATTTTCTCTTCCTCTTAAAAAAAGGAAGGGGTATTTATTGGCTTGGAGCTTGCCTTCACCTCCAGGGGCAATTTAAGAATGGCTATCTTCTCCCAAGGGGGCAATTTGGAATACTGGAGCTTGCCTTCACCTCAAGGGGCAGTTTAGGAATGCCTACATCCTCCCAAGGGGGCAATTTGGGAAACTGGAGCCTGCCTTCACCTCAAGGGGCAGTTTAAGAATGCCTACCTCCTCTTAAGGGGGCAATTTGGGAAATTGGAGCCTGCCTTCACCTCAAGGGGTAGTTTAGGAATGCCTACATCCTCCCAAGGGGGTAATTTGGGAAACTGGAGCCTGCCTTCACCTCAAGGGGTAGTTTAGGAATGCTCACTTCCTCCCAAGGGGGCAATTTGGGAAACTGGAGCCTGCTTTCACCTCAAGGGGCAGTTTAGGAATGCCCACCTCCTCCCAAGGGGGCAATTTAGGAAAATGGAGCCTGCCTTCACCTCAAGGGGCAGTTTAGGAATGATCACCTCCTTCCAAGGGGGCAATTTAGGAAACTGGAGCCTGCCTTCACCATTTTGTAGAAGAGTTTGCCTTGTTCATGCCATCTATTATAATGGGGCTCATGGTTTAATTTTCCGCTATGGATTTTATCTTAATCCCAACAGAAACTAACAAAACTTTGAGATTCGAGGTTCGAGTGTAACTCTTGAAAAACCAAAAAGGACAATATATCGCATCCCTTGCATTGATGTAGGATATGATATGGATTGTGTTTTGCTGCATGTTAAATTCGGACTACAGATATCTTTTTCTGATGATCTGTTGTAATTTATATCCAGCAGTTGAGCCATTATCTTGTGAATTTGGTTTTTCTGGATGTATCCGGAATAAATTTGATTTGGATGTGCATATGCATATGCAATGTATGTGGTTGATGAGTTCAGGCTTTGGTGCAATGTTCCTAAAATTGCTTCTTTTACATCCAGAATCAATTGTTACTTCAGAAATCTTTGATGATTTAATAAACTATTCATGGCTACTTCATATTTCAATATGTGTATTACACGCTTGCTGAGTTAGTTGTTGATATGGATATAATCCTGCTTTTTCTTGCAGCTTGTCCGAAGCAACAGTCGTCGGTTTATGCCATCACAGGCTGATGAAGAGGCTCATCAGTTATCCTACTTACAGAAGCACTTGGCAAACATGCTTGCTCTCTTGGCAGAGCCTGTGGAAGGCGAGGATGAAGAATCTCTGGTTGGTGAAGTTAGAATCTACCTAAGTCCTAGTTTTTCTTTTTGCCTTATGGCATAGTCGTTTGCAACCCAAACCACTGAAGTTGATGATGTTTACTGTTGATGTGATAATGGAAGGGGGAATCCACAGAGCAAGCATTTTAATCTGATCTCTTTTGTTTGCACTTCCTTGTTCAAAAGGGGAGGTGACTTTGTGTTGCAAAGTTGCAATTGTGATTTCTAGCTAACAATATCCCTCAGGATTGCATCATTTTCCAATCTTTCATGGAAATACTGATTTTTTATTAATTATTAATTGTCTTTTCCTATCTTTCTTTCTCATTCCATCTATCTACAAAAATGTGCCTTTCACTTAATGTTGTTTCAACTTCAGGTTGGAGACTTGGACCAAATGATAGCCTGAAAATTTTTACCGTGAAACTTTGCTTTGCATTTGGTGTTGTGGCTCTTGTCAGTTGGATTTGCCAAAATTTTATAATTTGGTTCCCACTATATAAAATTTACTTTTATCCCTAACTTTCAAGAGTGGGTAAGCAAGTGTTTATTTTGAATGGTGATCTAATAGTTACAGCTGTTGTTCGCTATGTCTACAGTTGTTGGCTCCCCCATCAGGTCACCAACTTAACCTTCAAATGCTGGGTAGGATTCAGTCCTCATACATGGTCTTTTGACTTTGTAGCGATCTGTGATTTTACTAAACAGTTGCCCTTTAGTTGCCAAGTTGTAGTTAGATACCCTTTGGTGTGGGTCTCACTGTTCAAAACTTATGCCCCAGGATTCTTAACATTTTATTTTGCTTATTTTAGCAAGGAGAAAAAGCTTTTTTCCAATAATTACTGCAAGAGTAAGCATCGTCATTAAATCTAAAATTGCTTCCAACACTTTGGTGTGGCCTTCTTATCTGATTTCTTATTGAGGGGACTTGTCTGGTGGAATTTGATTGTTGGAGCAATTGCTAGACCCATGCACTTTTCTTGGCACTTGTCAGCTTGTCATTTATGATCTCTTCTTGTTCATTATCATATGAACCTTCCAGGGTGCGATTATGCCTTTAGGGTATGATTGTTTGCATCTAGTTAATTTCAAAGGCATTTTTTTTTTTTTTTTGTTTTGGATTGAAAGTTGCAAGATTTTGGGTGCGTGCAGGTTTTGACCCTAGAGAGATTTGAGCACCTTGGCTTTCTCATTCAGTTTGGTGAAAAGGGGACCCCACTGAGCCAATTTGCACCTTTTTTTGCAAATTCAGATCCAGACATGCCTGCTGTTCCTGTTCCAGCTGCCCAAGTTCATGATTGGCTTCTGCAGCATATAGCTGCTACTTTGGAACAAAAAACTGAGAAGGCTTCAGCTAAAGATAGCAGTTCGCCAAGCTCCACTGATCCAGACGTTACAATGACTGATGCCTGCACAAGTCATTCAGGGGTCCAAAACAGTTCTTCACCAAGTGGAAGCTCAATGCTTAAGAGTGCTGCATATTCTAGGAATCAAACTTTTGTGGAGGGTGTGTCTAAAGCTTCTGTTGTCAAGCAACCATGTGATATTAAAGGCTGCTCTACAAAGGCAAGGACTGAAGTCTCAAAACTTTTTCATTGATGATATATTGGTATGTCAGAGATGCCATCATCTGTTGAATGGAATGTTGACTGTCTGGAGGACTTATGCACGTATTGTGTTGCCTTGAGTTAGAGTTTTGATATGCTGCCTTTAAATTATATTTTATCAAAGAAAATTAGTACTAAATGAAAAAGAAGAAAGCATAAATATTATGGATGTATATTTATTTTTTTCTAACTAAAGATGCATCTTGTTTGTAATATTTTGAAAAGCTTTTTGATTTTAGGAAACTTTTGCATTTAGGATGCATCATATTTGCTGTTGATGGTGTTTCTTCCCCCTATTTAATTCATATCTTTTGATAGTGATTCAAAGTTGGTTTCAGTTTGTTCTAATGTATAGCTGTTGAATACTTGGACTTGCATCCAAATTTAGAATGGAGTTAAGTTCTTTTCTTACACTTGCAAGAGGTATTGGGGATCCCCTTCATAACAACTGTCAGAGAAAGTGATTGGAAACAGTCAGTGGAGTGGAGATGAGAACAGACAGCCAGTGTGCGACCTGCATTAGGACTAGTTGTGGTTGTGATATTCCAGATTCCAGAATTGGCATGTCTAAATGTAATAAGTGTTTATTATTTGCAATTTTAGGGCTCAATGGATAGTTTTATAATTTTGATACACACCCATTTATTATATTATAATGATGGAAGAGGATTTTGAAGCTGTATCAACAAGAATTTAAAAGGAACTCCACTTCTGCTGTATCTTGGGCTTTAGCTTTATGCTTTTGGTGTCTCAGATGAAGCCCCAGCTCCAAGAATTTGATAATTTTGAAATACCCCTTTTTCTTATATCATAATGATGGAAGAGGATTCGGAAGCCACTACAACAAGAATTAATGAGAAGCTCTTCTTCCACCGAACATTGGGCTTTATTTCTGGTACTCACACAGAGAATTGAGTTTCCAAATCTCCACTGTGCTGGATCTTTCTAAAATGATTGTTTACTTTGCAGAACCATGGCTTTACCTTCTATAATCATGTGAATGGAAGGTTTTGAGATCTGTGATGGCATCTTGTGTTTTGGCTCTGTAGTTTTAAATGAATATGGCAAAGTTTTCTGTTAAAGTTTTCTAGAAGCCATAGAGGTTTCATGTTGCTCTTCCCAATTAGTTGGGAGAAGATTTAGTTGACAATGATGATTAACTTTAAGAAAGGATTTTGAAATCATTCATGTGTTGAATTATCCTGAAACTGCCAGTTATCCCAGAAAATCATTTATTAGTCTTTGCTTTCTAATATGAAAATAAGTTCCAAGCCAATTACTTCTAGAAATTTAGAGATTTGTATTGAGTCTTCTAGATTTGGCTTCCTGTTACGAATCAAGATGAAGTTGATGTCCTTAAAAAGTTTCTCTGCTTGAGACACCCAAGAATGTTCCTTAAAGTTAATATGTTTTTATTGGTACTTACACAAATTGTCTAAGGAATGCCATCTATTTTGTTTCTTAATTTTCGAATTGTGTTTTTTCACTACATGATTGCCATGTATCATTCAGTCTAGCTAAGTTTGTGGCATTGGTTAAGATGTGGCCAGTTTTTATGTTGGTAGCATATTTGATGATGGGTGAAGCCTTTTCTTTGTCATTTATCATTTTATTTTTTCTCATGCTGATCATGATCGTCTTTAGTTCTGTTATCCTTACCTCGGCTATTTCTTTCAGCTGATTGTATTTTATCCAGTTTGTGATGTGAGGGTTTCAGTTTTTTGTTTATGTATATGTGCAAAATATCATTTGTTTTTCACCATTTTGAGCATTCTACTTACCTCCTCATCGAATTCTCCACGAGCACAATGGAGAACTGAACTTAAAAATTTCTTTTCAGCATTGTTGATTCTTCTCCATTACATGCTACTTTTGTTTGCTGCAGATCATTAATTGCCATGATTCGGTGATTTACATACTAGCCCCATTAAGACATGCGACTGTGTATGGATGTTCAGATGCAACTATTGTTCTTGGAGCTATTGGTAAGGTATGCGATATCATGGCTTTTCTAGGTCCATTGCTACCTTGTTAGATGACCTTCAATATTTGCATAGACATTAAGGGTTGGAGTTATTCCCTTGTTCTCTTTTAGCGTTGTTAATCTATTTTCTATCTTGATTATCTCATGAGTAAGACATGATTTGAAACCGACAAGAATGGTGCCATAAAATCCATGTAGCTGACCCCATGTAGGTGGGAAATGGCTTTTGATGATGACGATGATTATCTTATGAGTAAAAATTTGACACTTCCATCTGTCTGTTTAATAGCTCTTATAATTCTGGTATAATAATAAGAGAAGGAAAAGAAAAGAAATTATGATAGTGAGATTCTTAGATCACATCTCAGTATAAATTGGAGCAATTGTGATACCTCTGCTGCATTTGCATGGACGCAGAGACATGAATACCCTTGTTTCACAGCCAAAATTATGCATGAATATATTATTTCTCTTTAACAAAGAGAAGAATAAGTTCAAAAACTTCTGGGAGAAAAATGCATAAAGCCAAGACTGTCAAGTTGAATAGCTGAAGCTTAGGGAAAGGCAAAAGATGCTTTAACTACTAAACTCTGATAAAGTTCATGCTCAAGGTTTTAGGTTGTAGTGTGTTTCCATGGTACTCTGCCACCTAACTCTGGCATTACCAGGCAGAAGTAGGGCCCTTACATTTTCATTGATGGAATCATGCTCATTTTTCATATTCATCATCTGTGATCCCTCTCAAGCTCAAAAATCTGTGCAAATACCAATAAGGTTGATCACCAAACAAGCGATAAGCAGCAATGGTCATCATGTCATGCAGTAGTCCTAGATCATTTAGACCTTTCATTTGGCATGGATGAGATATTATGGTGATGGTAGGCTATTTTGCATCTTCTTCTGTTTATTTTGTCATTGAACTGAAAGGAAAAGAAACGTTTAAATTTGTAATTGGATGCAAATTGGAGGGAAACCTTTCAAGCAGAACAAGGTGGAAGAAAAATCAATTCTTCCTTCATGTGCCGTTTTGAATAGCAAACTTGGTTGAAAATCAAATTTTCCTTCAAAGGTTGCAATTCAAATGAGAGAACTGCAAATGGAGTTCAATATGTTCACATTTCTCTCACTAAACAAACAGCTGCATCTAATTTGTTTTCATTGCACTATCAATGATGCAATGTTTACCTTTGCCAGTATCTTGTTTTCTCTTCCTTTTCCTTCCCAATTCCCTATTGCCAAAGCACAAAGCAAGATCGCACATCCCTTCTACTCTCCTTTCTGATCGATCGATTTGAGTTCATGGTTGGGCTAAGTTTTGATGCATCACTCTATTCAATACTCAGGATTCTGCATAGTACTTGCAAACATGTGTAATCTTGTCATAAAACTAAGAGTAATCTTTTAATTCATTTTCAAGTTCTGACATCAAATTGTCTACATGTTCAATCTGAACGCTCTTCTACTTTTTTGCAGTCTGTAAGAGTGGAGCACTGTGAAAGGGTACAAGTGATTACAGCTGCAAAACGCATCTGCATTGCCAATTGTCGCGAATGCGTGTTTTTCTTAGGGGTTAATCAGAGACCACTTATTCTTGGAGACAACCATAAACTGCAGGTAAGAAAAATGATACTCTTTGGTGAGGTTTAGAATCTTATAATACTGTGTATTTTTTATGCTTTCTGTAAAATTTTTATAATCATGAATTTATCTATGCAAGTGGCTGTCACTTATGACTAAAGATTAAAGGAGTGTTATGGTTTAGGGGAAAAAAGACATGCAATGCTACTATGAAGATGGAACTATTTTGAATGTAAAAGTGTACTGTTTTTTCAATCCTCATTATGGTTTTTGTAATGTTCCTTGCATCCTGTTTTTGTTGCATGAAGCTCTTGGAGGTGTTAGTTGATAAGTTGCATTCTCTTTTGCAATGGCATAGGTGGCACCATACAATACATTTTATTCACAGTTGGAGGAGCACATGGCTGAAGCTGGTGTTGATGCAGATGTAAATAGATGGAATGAACCCCTGGTACTGGGAATGGTTGATCCACATGATTCGTTATCTCATCCTGCTGGGGTATCTGATGCTCAAGCTGAGTCTGCCACGTGTCTTGACCCTGATCAGTTCACCAATTTTTTGGTATTTCGATGCTTCATCCGGTTAATTTAGGGACAAAATGGATCAGACATTTTTTTTAATACTAGAACAAAAGGGATCAGATACTATTTTTTATGTTGCTGCCTGTCTTTACATTTTTTTATGGGGTTCTCCCATGCACTCAGAGCATAATACATTTCTCTATGATCGTTTTCAACTAAGATTATACTGTGCACTGTTTGGCCACAGATTCCGAGCTGGTTTGGGGGTGATTCGCAAGGATCGACGAAACAGAACCCATTTCCATTGCCTGAGAGCTACATGGCATCTCAAAGGAAAAATGTACGTCTGCTAAGCTATTCTGATTATAGTAGGCTTTTTCATTGTCATTGCTTTGCTTTGAGTGATTTTGGTGTCAGTACCTTTCTCAAGTCCCTTTATGCCTACTTGTTATATACTTGAAAGATGGTGCCTGCCATGCTTAATTAATTATCCCGATCATGACTTTGTTTCTTGAGCTCCCAATATGCCTGCTTGTTATTTACTGTGAAGATGGTGTCTGTCACATGCTGCAGGTTGGCAGAGTAATCCATGTTATCGATCTTTATTAAATTGATTCGGATTTTTTTTTTTCAGCACATGGTTTTAAATGATATCAAGCAAACACTGAGAGATGTGCAACTTGAGGAGAATAGGAAACGCGAATTGGCATCTGCTCTGCACGTACACTTCAAAGACTGGCTATATTGTAATGCCTTCTACCCTTTTTAATCTGCATATATTTTTTCTCTCAGTAGAAGTGGGAAAAAAATATTACTTTCGTCATTTGATACTTCATATTATTATGATGCACATCTGTACCTATGCATTGTATGAGTATCAAAATCTTTGCTTGAGCAACTTGATACATAAATCTTCATCCTCATAGCAAGGCCCAAAAAATCTTCTTACAGCAGTATTGTTAGAAAACTCTTGAAAGGCATTGATGTCACACATGCATTGAGATATTCATTTGTCCCTTTGGATTCTGTTATTCCAATTAGAGCATGGATTTTCTGTTAAATTGTTTCCAAGGATTTATTTCATCATTGACATCAACTTTGATGGTGCAGCCCGAGCTGTGAATGCCATGCATTAAATGCATCTGGTAAGACCGTAATTCTTTTCTTGTAGATTGGCTTTTGGCTTAGTTTTTGATACCTTATCATACAAGCTCTCAAGCTTGCAGTCAAGTGTCTATGGAATGTAGCGTTGCCTTCATCCTGCATGTCTGGCAGGATGCAAATCACATAATCCTTTGAATTTAAATTGCTTCATTCTTGCATAATTGAGCTTTCCATGATCCCATCTATTTCGAGATTTCCTGAACTCTCATCCCAACTCATTTATACATCCTGGCACAGTTGAACTTGTGTGCTATACTCGTATGTTTCGGCACGTCTACTAGTTCATTATCTTATCGTGTAAGAAATACAATGGATAAGACACTGCTTAAATTAGTTCAATTCAATGTGACAGCTTCTGGGAATATCCGTCAGCTGTACTGTCTACAAGGCGATTGAATTTTCAAGGCACCATATCTGTCTCCTCAGACTTATGTGAGGTTGTAAATTACATCATCTGGTATTTCCGTCCCGCTGCCTCCTTTTGGATCCTGTTTCTCATTAGCAAGACTGCCAGCTGCAGACAAGAGCACGTTGATGCATCGATGCGCCTTTAAAATTCACAGATGCCTTTGGATGTGTCGGCAAGTTAATTGTAATTCTTCTTGTTCACCTATGTTGGGTTACCTTGTGGAATTAGATAGAGTTTGAATATTCAGTACCGGTGCATTTGACTTCAAGATAATTTGAGAGTTCCTCTAATGTATTGTACCTAACCAAGAAGGGATGATGCTATGGCATCAGAGAATGATAACTCCATTGCTTTCTTTCTTCAACATCATTTTTTTCTCTCGCCTCTTGCTGTGTCAGCAATAATACTGCAGAGGGTGTTAATTACCATTTTTTTTTTTCTGTTCTCTGTTTTCTTTTTAATTTTTTTGGATTTCCCTACATGTGACTTGCACTATGTTATTGTCTTCTAGTCCAAATATGCTATCGGAGGCTCCTTTTCCCCCCCTTTATTTCTTATTTTCTTTTGTAAGAAATTACTGATTCCATGGGCCCATTTGGTCAGCACTGAAATTAAGAACTGCACCATGCAAAGTCGGTAACTCGTGCTCAAAAATCTGTCCCAATATTTATGTCAAGAGCGCATGTCTGATGGTCGTGATATTCTACCAGGGATGACCTCGTCTGATCCTCAACAAGGTCCTTCGGTTATCCTTTGATTAATTTATTTATTTTTTGATGACACGTTCTAGTATACTAAAAGTATTCAAATAAAAATGCTATTTCATAACTTTTTATTCCAAACTTGCAAAAACTGCTTCAGCTGATTTAGGATTTGTTTGGCTTGGAGGTGAAATTTCCGCTGTTGAGAAAAACGCCTTTATTAATAGAGCTTTTACAAAAAATGCGAATAGTAAAAAGTTGTCTAGTGTTTGGCTCCAAGTATTTTCAATCTTATAAATGTGTTTGATCATAAAGTACTATAAGTGCTTTCGAATACGTAAATTACTAAAATAAACATAAAGAAAAGTACTGTAAATAAGCATTTTAGTGTTAGGCTTATTCATTAAAAAATTGCTTTCAATATTATTGGTATGTTTAGCAAAAAATGCAAGAAGTGTTTTTGGTATGTAAAATTATCAAAAAGAACATTAATTCTTCATTTTATTTCTTTGACAGTAAAAATATATATTAGATATTTTCACTACCATATATAGTAGTATATTTTATACAAAATATATACCAATATATAAATATCATACGCATATTTTATAAAATATATTATTTATATTACTTATTATATATTTTATATGTTATATGTTATTATATAAATATACTTGAAGATGTTTGGTTTGAGAGATGCAAAAATATAATGAGAAGAATAGATTATTTTATCTTTAGTCTTATAAACGTGTAAGCCCTTTGTAAAAGCTCTAAAACTCAACTTCTTAGAAAATGCAATATTTTAACTTTAGCGGTAGGCTAAAATGCTTTATAGAAATTAGCCGAATACTTGAAAAATTATACCGAAGCACTTTTTAATGTGAGTAAGCCATTTTAGGGCCTCTAAAATGCAGGGCCAAACAGGCCCTATTATTCACAAGGTTTATCATCTCACTTTTAGTAATGATAATTTAATTAAACCAAGAAAATTCTTGTCACCTTAATCAACCTTAACCTTCTATCAATAAAATTAAAGCTCTTAATAGATTTTTTGGGCCTCCTTGTTTATCATTATAAATTTATTAAAATTATGGTAAAATTGTATAATCTCTGATAGCTATGCTAAAAGGAATTAGTTTTAGTTGCCAATGCCAAAGGAAGCATTGAAGCATTTGGCAAATTGCCTCTCTCTCTCTCTCTCTCTCTCTCACAAACACACACACACATATATATATAATTTTCTATTCATTTTAACTTTATT
>JAYJMB010017417.1:29380-43759 GCA_036873735.1 Pouteria campechiana
CCCCCCCCCCCCCCCCCCCCCCCCCCCGCGGGTGGCACGTGTGTGCCAGCAGTGGCAGCTGGATGAGGTGAGCTTGGAGCAAACCCTAGACAAAAGGAACCTAAATTCCCATCAGTAAACAATTTTGGACATCATAAACATATCTGTGGACATCATAAACATATCTGCAGCATAGAAATGAATCCTTAAGCAAAAGAAAGGGTTTAGAATTGCATACATGCCTATTAAACGTTCTGCATAGGATTTTCCAATGTTCACAAATTCATGCTGGAGAAACTGCAGAAGACTCTCCTTTGAAGTCTCCGCAGCCAGGCGCTTTATGAGCAGTAAGTCAACAGCAGAGGGATGGTGCTTTGTTTCAAGAGGAACTGGAGGCATTACATCTGTTCGCCGCGCAAACCGTATTGTAACATTTTTCCTGCAAGAACTAAACAAATTAAATACAAATTGGGAAGAAGTAGAATTCAAATTAAGAAGGATAAACTACTGGTAAAAGTAATTCACTAGAGTTAAACGACTTACTCTGGCACGTCTGAAACAAATTTAAAGAAGAACTGAGCATATGGGGTAATCACAGCCATCTGACGCATATAATGCAGGATCTTTGACTGGCAAATTAGCAAACAACTCATTCCAGGAATTCTCCCTATCATCATTGATAAAACATCCAAAAGAAAGATGGGAATTGAAAATCATCCTTTGAGTTAGTGCCACTTACACGATAAGTAGTCCAGTTTCCTTCAATAATAACTTGAATTTCAGCCCCGTTCCAGTAGTCATTGTTCTCTCGTTTCTCATGTATATGAACATGAGGAATATTTCTGAATGGTTGGAAGGCGTATTAGTTACAAGCAACTTAAAATAAAAAAAATAAAAAAGTAACGCTTTTATTTTGAAAGATGAAACTGGTAAACAAGTAACATTTGAATTTGATACATGACATACTAATCCAAAATATTTTAAATAAATTTTACCAGCTTTGTTCCTGGGTTCTCAACCAATGGGCATTCCATCCTTTATTTCATTTTTCCCAATCTCTCCTGAGAATATTGCAACTTAATTAACAGCTTCTTAATGCTCCAATCCAAGATTCCAATTCACTCTTGAAAACAAAGTTCTGAGTGCAGTGTTATAAAAATAAGGGAAAGTTTTCATCTGTAGATAGAATATTAGCAGCCTAAACTTTCCAGTAACTAATAGAGTGTCTCCAAACATTATTAGTGAGCACATTTTAAAATATTAAATGCTGGGACCATATCATACTTTCTCTCTTTCATATCGATCATTTCAAATGTTCACTGTAATTATTTTGATGTTGATGACAGATTAAACCAAAGGATAACAATTAAAAAACTAATGAAAATTCTATTCTGTCAAAACGTTGATATTTTTCTCATCATACCGGTGGATGTCAATATCCAGCCTGCAGAACGAAATGTAACTTTGACCCTTCATTGATGAGTAAATCTCTATAGGGAGACCTGTACTCATCTTAGACCAAATCAATGCCTGCAGAAACCCATAATATTACAACACCAGAATTTGAAGCGTTTAAATGCCAGTAAGATGATATATGTAGGAAAATCAGAAACCAAGACAAACAATGGCTCCTAGCAATGCATCAGCCAGTTTCCAAGCACATAAATGAGAAAGGTTGATGTTTGATGGCAAACCATACATCAAAACTATTGCTTAGTGATCACAAGAAAGCTAAGCCAAACAACCTGAACATGTGATGATGGTAGCTACATGATGACAATAAACAAAATGTCAAGGTTCCAGTCATAAAAATGTATTTTTTAATATAACCTAGAAGCAACAGGCCACAACAGCATCCAGTTTTGATGAAAATTAGACAAGGGTTCCCACATCAGTATGGACATATGCAGGTAAAGAAGTTAGTGCATCAATATGGGATTCTCTTTAATTCATTCCTACTAATTTTCAGTGCCTTTCGGAACCGATGATTAAAAACTAGAAACAAAAATGCCTATGCAGTTCCAGGCTTCCAGACATACACTGTATTATATAAATTATTTTTTAACCCCCTATCTTATCTTATCACACACAAATTCCCTTTTTTTCCATATTTCCCTTTTTTGCTCCTATTTTCCTCTCCTTTTCCCCATTACCACATAAGCCCTAAGGTTTATAGAATTAATTCAACTAAAACAGATTGTATGGGATGCAATTTCAATAACAATAGGAATATAAATGAGAAGTTACTTAAGACTGTGGGTAAGTAATACCAAAAAGTGATTATTTTAGGTTCGCACAATCAAAAGTTCAAAAAGGCATAGAGATTGATAAAGATGTTGCATCACAACAATAAAATATACTATGCTTTAGAATGTCAAATGTTGGGTAGTCAAAAAACAACATATCTATAACATGAGAGTCGCTACAGTGAAGCTGTCTATGTGGATGTGTAGGAAAAATAAAAGAATAAAATTAGAAATGAAGTAACTTGAAATAATAGAAAAAAATCAAATTTAATAATGAGGGAAAATAAACTTATGTAGTCCAGTCAAATGCAACAGAGACTAAAAAGTGCACCAGTTAGGAGTGAGTTTACCCAAATAAAAGCCCATAAAAAAGCTAGAGGGAGGTCAAAAATAACATGATTAGAAGTCATTAGGAACAATATGAAAATAGTTGGGCTTACTGAGGAGAAGGCCTAAGATCCACATAATTGAACATACTTAGGTGAGAGACAATTGACAACATATCATATGATGATGATGATGATGATGATTTCAACAACAATAACAATGATAATATCTAGATTACTCATTGGGGTGGCATATCCTCATGTAAAGTATTAGAGTCATAACATAAAAGGAAGGTTTAAATGGTGTATGGTCCTTTGGTAAAAATTCAGGTATTGTAATATTCAAATTGGCTGCAGTTAAAAAAAGAAAGCCTCAAAGCAAATAAAATGGAACTGGGAAACTTACCATCTTTGCACCAAGTCCAAATTTTCCACGGGTCTGTTTCAAACCATATTTGGTCCCAGAGAGAACTACGAATAAAAAAGGAAAAAAAGAAAAAAGAAAGAAAAAGAAAAGCAGTCTTAAACTGTAATAAAAGCAATTACTTGATCACTTTTTAGCAATTTAGATATAATGTAAAGAAAAACCATGCTAATGAGTTTATACACACACACACACACATAAACAGAACATTTTTTCTCTATCCTACCGAATAGCTGGCAAAATGCTAAAGATTAACATCAAGTCATTTGAATGGTAACAAACCTATTCCGAACATGTTTGGTATATCATCATGCGGCATTCCTTTTCCATTATCCTACATTCAACAATGAACAATTGCCATAGAACTTCAAATATGCCATAGTGTTCATGGACTGAACAAAGACGATAATGTTCAAATATGCACAGCACCTTACAAATCACCCTGAAAAATGAGGCCTCCCCACGACCTTTAATGGTCTTCAAAGCAGGGACTTCTTTCACTTTCTTACCAAGAGCTGCATTCTTGGCTTGAATTTCCTGATCCCGTGCTTCCTTGGCAAGACGTTTCTAAAATGAATTCAAACATGCAACATTAGCAAAAGCCAGCATCACTTCTAGCCACCCTGTTCACTTCAAATTTGGTATGGGTATGTGATGGCGGAACTTGGAACATATTATAACAAGGACAATGACAATAAAAAATAATAGTATTAACAAGTTAGGATACACTAAGTCCACAAATAGTTAACCAAGTTAATGGAGTCTAAAATTTCTTGTAAAACCTCAACGAGAATTGAAAAAATATCCCAATCAAGTGATGAATATAAGTTAGGTTAAAGCTCAAAGACTTGCCTGCTCTCCCCAAATGCTAAGTCAATTACTTAGGGACTGCACAAACAAAGAAGATAATATACATTTGATGAAGTTTATAATTGATTGAGGATTGATGAATGACTTGAGTAAAAATTCAAGCTCAAACCATCTTCAATCCCAAGCTTTAGAGCTTTTAAAGAGCACAGGCAGATTTTTGCAAAACTGCAAACTTGAATAAAAATTAGAAACACAATAAAGAAGTAAAATTTGATGCAGATTATCCTTTGTGTCTTTTATCAGCAACAAACTTTGCCTCTAGTGATGAGATAAGCAATCGAATGATTGGTGTACTGAGCTGAACTAGTTGCAACGAAATAATCCAGGAAAATTTGTGCATAAAGAATATTTATCCTCATGTTATTAGTAAAATCACTCATATACTTAAAAGGGTAGTAGACAACCAAGAGGCACCTCACGAGCTTTAGCAGATTCAAAATCATCATACAGTGCTTCATCCACACGCTCGCGATCAACAAGACCAATCATGGTATTAAATTTTCTTTTGCTGATCTCTTCTCTGTCATAACAAATCCAAATGACCATCAGTAAGCTGTAACCTAATGATACCTATGATTGGATGCATGAATATATGTGTGCATTTGACCACTTACATTGTTATTTCAATGGAGGGAAGCTCTGAGATTGATTCTGCAGAATCAAGGGCATTTTCAACAAGTTCTCGCACAGTTGTATAGAGAGATTTTCCAGGCTGTTAGTTTATGAGAACCAAAATCACTACCTTACTTATAGAGATTAAGTAAATTATCACTGAGGTTAATATAACAATTAGTAGCACAAAAAGGAAGAGCAAATTGACACCATAACTGAGATTTATACCCTGCCCTTATGATTCCAAAAACTATGACATTCAAACAGTCCATAAAATAATGATAGAACAGAATCAACATCGCGGTTACAATTAGTTGGAAGCTGGTACAAGGCATAGCTAATTCCCTCATAGTAAAGCCTGCTTTGCTTCAACATTTTCTTAAAGAGCAATTAAAGTTTCATCAAGAAGTCATTTCTTTCTAAGGAATGGAAGTGAATATCACTCCTCCAGCAACTTGACCTCTTGTTCCTCTGTTTTATGAGGTCAAATTTAGAATTTCATTTCTATGAGAAAGCCATTCCTGCAAATCCTTACCACCTTACTAACTAAACAAAAGCTAGGATTTCCACTTCACAGGATCCCACTCCACTAATATGGTCACTAATTAAACCCTTTGGACCCTACATATCCCATTGGATTCATGTTACAGGTCATTAAACTCTCAATTCCTTTCTATTGAAAATGGATCCATAGGATGTGAGTTCCATGTCCCATCATAATTCATCCATGGAATGCTTAGTTATATGGAACTCCTTCACTAACTATAGACCAGCAAAACTGAAAAGCTAATTACCAAGGTCCTTCCTCAAACTCAACATCTAAGGTTACAAGTAATTAAAGCATTTCTTTTGTCTAGAGCAAGTAGATGTATAAAATTACAAATGAAACAAAAGGGTGTGGTTAAGAGGTATACTTCAACAGAGATGATTTAGTCAAGAAGTGAGCTATATGTGGGTAAGCTGTTGTATACAAATTCCACCAAGTGAAAGCTTAAATGTAAATCAACCCCACCATGGATGCATTATAGTCCAAAGCAATTCACTGCATGCTTTATGTGTCAGGGTAGCATCATTGTAAAAGCCTATTTGGTTGTCATAAAAAGCAATTCTGTGATTTTGAAATTGCTTTCTGATGTTCCTATGTTGTTTAAACCCAAAAGTTGTGATTTTACATGAAAAAAAATGAATATAGCAATTTGCATTATTTTTCAGAAATGCCCTCGGACCTGTCTCCCAAATGCATTACCAACTCTTGTCCATCAAACAGAAATATCAGTCTATAGAGCACAGTTGTCCACCTTTGCATACATGCACATGTAAATTGATGAAAAATCGGTTGAAATTTAAACTTTCAATAGTACCATGATATTTCGCAAAAATAACAGTTCTTAGACAGTTTTAAGGATGATGTCAGCCATCACTGGCAATGTGATGGCTCTAAGTCACATTCTGCATAGAGTTTTAGGATCATCAACAGGGAAAGAGAACCTGTTTTGATTTTAATTTGCTAAAACATCTTCACACCTCATTTGATGTTTAGAACCTCTGGCATATTCAAGATTTGATGAAGAATGTTTGCACAGTACACTGACCAACCCAGTAAACTGAGCCTTCTCCCCATACGTAGCAATGAAGGGACAAGTGAGTACATGGGATAATAGCAAGACTATCATGAATCATGATGCATGAGATAACGCAACTTAGTTCATGAAATCATGTAGGTAACATCAGCACACCAGCCAAAAAATCATAATGATTTCAAACTGATTATGATTTGAGGAGAACTGGAGTTGAAATGTGTACCATCACATATGTTAAGCATGGTAAATTTTCATCACCAAAATGCTCGAGAAACATGTTCAAATAATTATTTATAAATAATACATTCTAAAGAAAGTAAATCACTGCGTAGTTTAAGTTTCAACCTACCAATTTGAACTCATGCATTGGATTTGGATGGCTGAATGTTGCCTAATTAAACATTCATTTGCTGCCCATTGTTGAGATGATTACGTGATTTGTGGGTTATGCTAAAGTTAAACCAACAATGGAGCCATAGCATGAGTCTGAGTCCAACCTCAAATGCAATCATGATGAGAACAGCAAGTAGTGAAGTAAAATAACATCTAAAGAAAATGCAATTTATAGCGCAAATAAAAGCGGATTGAAAATGCAAATCAAACGAAGAAATTTTACATTGTCAAACCCTGCGATGTTCTTGTTCTCTGCAAAAAACTCTGCAGGCGATTCTGCAGAAACACAGTAAACAAGTAATCAAAACCAAATGAAAGAAGCTAAGATGAGTCTTTTCTATTAATTGCTTCCATTTTCCTCCACTGCGTGAGAACTCACTCTGCTTGAGAGCGCTTTCTTTCCCTTTCCGCGAGGTCTTTGACTTCGCTTTCTTCGAAGCTTCTTCCAATGGGCTTTGGCTGGAGGAATCCATGGAGTCTTCTACAAGAATTCAGACATGTACTGGAAAGATTAAATATACTTCAGTGATCAGTCATTCAGCAGGAGATTGTAGGTAAAAGCGCTGCAATGGCGCTGATTCGGCGTCCTGTCCGAGAGAAGGTCAGGGTTTCCGGCATTGCAGTTGCAGACAATTTGCTAGGGTTGAGAAAAGGTTATTCTTCTCTCGTTCGTTACTGAGAGCGGAGTACAAGGACTGAGGAGAGTCAGAGCGTGTGCTTCCTACCGAGCTGATGCCGACTGGGCTCGATGCGAGTTGGACAAACGTTACCGAGCCTGATAGAGCCCAGAAAATTGCCCTAAAAAACAATCCACTGGGCTCTTCCCTGTACTTGCCCAAACAAATGGTATACTTCCCGCACAGCCGAATGGTCCGTTTGGCTTGTAAGTTGTAACTAACGGGAAGTGAGTGTAACAGTACATCATTTTAAACTAGGTTTTGTTCATTAAATTCTGAAATTTATTTTCAAGCTCTCATCTTTTATAGTTTCCAGCCTAGCATCTATCCTCTCCATATCTCTATAAATCTTCTAATAGCACTCCAAACAGGCGTACTTTCAATTAAAGCTAGAACTGTAAAAGATCAGCAGTCCATACAATTGGAACACCAATTGCATGCTGAAGCTACCTATGACTGTCAAGTAAAATGGCATGTTTTCAAAGTTTCTAATTTTGTTTAGGCTGCTTGCAACTTTTGCTTTCAAGTCAAAATTTCATTTTTATAGATACTTTTGGACGTTCTTCAAGTAACCCTTAGAAGTCTAACAGTAAGCTACGTCTTCCAGCACAGCCCCATGATTTAAAGAGGTTTTCCTTGAATCATCCCAGTACATCTTGCAATCATATTGCTGGAGACAACTAGCTATATTTACATTCTTTCCAAAGACCCAAACTGTAACATCCCAACCCTAGCTAATGTGAAATAATATTCAATTTGAGTTCACTAGATTTCATTGGCATGCACAGCTTGCATGATTTTGTTCCTTTGGTAGTTCTAACTTAGTTGGTATGAGGTTTGATTTAAAAACTAACATGACTTGAGGTTAAGGATTTGTGGGTGAATTATAGCAAGTCATTGTGAAGTGCCTTTTAGGTTGAAGAACTAGCTCAAAGAGACAAAATCATATGAACTTTTTGTACTAGTTAAGTTTGGTAGGCCTAAAGTAGATAATATTTCACAATGGCTAGGATTGGAGTATTACAAAAACTGCCTTTCTTTGGAACTCCTTAAATAGTTTTCAAATCAAAATTTTGCAGCTTTGGTTTCTAGAGAGGTTACCCATAAATTCAATGGGGTTGAAATAGTCCGATGAAGAGCTTTCAAGGTCCCAATGGTTGAAAAAGGGACCCAGATTCAAAGGCAAAGCATGTTAGCTACCAGGGTTATAGCTCCGAAACTTTTTTAAGCAAAGACACATTAGCTGGAAACGCCAAGAGCCTGATTCAGCTACTAAGCTTGCAGGTATATCTCAATGAGTAGAGACAGCCAAGGTCGCCTCATGTCCAATAAGCACATGCATGATTTCATATGGTGTAGCTGGCTGAAATTCTGGGTCATCCAAAAGAACATGGAAGCCATGCATGCATCATCAGAGCATATCATACCACGCCCAAGTTTACTTTAAAACTTCTAATCATTGATAGATTGAATCCTTTTCTACCGGAATAATGGCATTGACTGAATGGCCTTCCACAAAGCAGCAATGGAATGAAGCCTTGTACTGTGCACTTGTGGCTATCCACATCAACCATTGGAATTGCCAGACAGCTCCAGCTGTGTTTCCCTTGCAATATCTTATGATTTGCTCAAACCAACCTGTGTAATGGAGGCATGCAACTGCGCTTAATGACAACGAACCAAGCTTGGTAATTCTTGCAAATAATGGAAAATCAGCCTACTCAATGTATGGTTTGGATTCCAAAGCAGATGCCACTTAAATGCAACCTATTTCAGGAATGGTTTCCTTAAAAATGGCTGTTGCCGAGCTAGATGTTTTTCTCCGTGGTTTCCACCTGATTACCATTGGATGAAGAGCGTCTACAAAAGAAACACGAAAGTCATGTGGATGGCAGGAACATGCAGTACACAGTTCAGATTTTACGAAAATTGTGGCATTATTGGCCCCATCAGCATTTATTAAACTATGATTTATTGCATACTGGAGTTTTCGTTTATTGCAAAAGTCAGCATACGCATAGCAGGTTCTCCAGCTAAAATGGGAAATAACATGGAAACAGGCTCATTTGCCATTGATGAGGGCATCAATCCTATTTTCAATGTGGGCCTCGTGGTCTTCAAGACGCCCGTTAACTGCCTCGTTCTCCCAGCAGATGAGGGTTGGAACTCCTGTAAGTTTGAACCTTGCGTCAACCCTCCATGGGTGGCTAGGATTTCTCCATGTGGGTCTGTCCCCAACATATGCTTTTAGGAGCACTATGTCATTTGATGATGCCTCCAACTTCTTGTATATTATTGGTTCTGCCCGAACACAATCTGTAAAGTCAGGGGAAGAAACAGAGATTTTAACCGTTGATGAATTTCCTAGTTAAAAGGATGGTATTTAATTCCCTAAAAAATGCCAACAAAACGTCAGATTAAAAACCTCTGTTTACGGTTTTAATTTAACTTTTGATTTTTGATAATTTTACTAGATTTTCATGTCAAAAAGTAGAGATATCATGATGATTTTTAGCAGACAAACTGGGAAGAATGATACTTTGATTTTGAGTCCTGAGTAAAAGCAGTTCTCAAGTTACTCTAAATTTTTCTCCATAAGAATTGAGTGAAAATCTGTTATTGACGGTAGTCAATATTGTTTTATCTCCGTTCAAGAATATGAATGGTAACAGCTTTTTCTCTGATTCTTTTCTTTTACCAAGGATATAAGCACATCTAAAGAAAGAAGAAACACAGCACAAAAAAATAAAATGCAAGCTAGAAAATGAAGCTCCATGAGTCCACAATGCTAAAAGATCTTGACAATGTTATCCCTGACACATCATATGGACTATGTGTAATATCACGGAGAATGGCAAGGTTCGAATTTTGTTTTGTTTTCAAGGGTGTTATGATATCATAACATCCAACTAGCTGGCATTATATCACACCAACAACTGTTATGAAATGGAAAATATGAAATTAAAGAACAAGGCAATGGGTCTGGAGAAATATAATAACTAATCTGCACAGAAGGTGTAAACTCAGAGAGTATAAAACTTGCAGGCATAAAATACCCAATCTTTACTGTAGAATCTCATAGATGGCTCTTAACCAGAAAGACCTGTACCCCTTTCGAAATTTCAACGGATAGTGATTTTAAAGTGCCTCCTACTTGAAGAATACAGAATAAGAAACTTTTATCAGTGGTAGCAACTAATTGGCACAACTTGACAAAAAAAGATGCTCATAACATGGCTGAAAATCTTATTTCGGAATATAGAATGGAATAGATACTCAAAAGCATAGTCCTGCCAATTGCTGATCAATCACTGTACACACTGCATGACTTAAAGGCATCACACTCATAATCCAAAGTAAGTAACATAACCTAGAGGCATGAAACAGCATGGGTAGGTTCAATCCTTGTGCTTAGTAAACACTAGTTCATGCATATGCCTTGTACTCAATGGTAAATTTAGCAACTGCCCTCCATGACCACTCGACAGCCCTGTTGGTTACACATCCAGGAGTTAGCGAGGAGTGAGTGACTGGCAGATTATTGCTTTGATGCAAGTATTATCCATCGCACATCTGCCATAAAAGGTTACAGAGGCCAATAAAAAATAGGAAGGTTTATGTTCAATTTGAAATATTTGCTATCTACCATGGAAAAGCAGATCCTGATTGACAGAGACACAGAGAGGCAATGCAAATGATGGTAATGGAACACAGACTGATCATCAACAACATAATCCCGTGATCCCAATAACCATCTACTACTAAAACGCCAACCTCAAATTACCTATGTAAAAGCTATGATAATGGTGTGGTTGCCATGAAGAAAGCATCTGTAATGTTGGTGACAGCGGTGGAAGGCAAACAGCCAAATTTCCCTCTACTTGTCGTGGTAGTCATTTAGGTACATAGCCCAAATGCCACGCTAATCCAAGATCTTCATTGGCCATGTAACATTTGAATGCATATCCAAAATTGATGGCGAAAGGCTATGATGACGACGATGATGACAATAACAACTAAAGCCCTAGGCCAGCCACAAATTGCTGGCAAAAATCCCTTGACATGGATGAGCAAATTACAATTAGTAACAGCTTGCGCTCAACCAGCAAAATCACATCAGTGGAACAACCATCGGGCAACCAATAGATATCGACAAACAACAAACATTATCTGCCAACATACCATGTATCTATTGCAAAGAACCAGAGAGAAGAAATCCATGGTTTGCTCTACATTGCTAAGAAGACATCCCCCACAAATCGACAAACAGGAGATTTCAAGGGCAATAAAGATTTACAGAGCTGGGTCGAGAGAGTACCAGGGCACCAACTGAGGGAGGTAGAGGGGTCTTTGTCAGCCAAGAATAGGAGAAGATTAACTTGGTGTTGTGGGGCTTCACTAGTGAAATTCTCGAATACCTGACTAAAGGTGGAGACTGTTGCGTCCACCGTCTTCAGAGGCATTTTCCCAACACAATCAAAAAACAGTACAGCGAGAGAAGAGAAGAAGTGAGCAGAGGAATGCACGGAAACAATTCCTTGGACTAGGAATTTATTCGATAGGCCAATAAATCCAATTAGGGATTCGGAATTGCTCATATTTGGGTGAGCCCACTAAGATCATCCACAAATGGGCTTCACTTTGGCCCAAATCTATGGAGATGGGATTATAGAGGATGCAATGCAATCATTTTACATTCGTTCTTACCATTTCTATCAATCGATTAGAACAACATTCTATGTCCCAAGTTTCTAAAATACAATTCTACGCCATAAGACGTGGAAAAAACCAATAGAGTATGAACTTTAGAGTTGGTTTCCATTTTTGACCAACTTTTTTTAATCTTTTATATTTTTCTTTAATTTGTAGTTGGTGCGACTACCATCAAAGCCGTATTGAACCCGTCCGACCTTTGAGCCATCAGTCCAGTCTAGTCCCATTTGATGTTTTATGTGCACAGGGTTTTCTGTCCGTGTATTCCCGTATATTCCAGAAATACAACTCCAACAGAAATGGTGCGACTACCATCCGGTTCACATTCCCGACCTAATAAACCGTTTTTTTTTATCTTTTGAAAAATAGAAAATGATAGAACATGATTTTGAAAATCTAAACAATAGATATTAATTTTATTATATATAAATCTCTTATTATAGTATTATATTACTTTAATTTATTCTTTTATTCTATTAAAAATATTAAAAATTAAAAATTTTACTATTAAACCAAACCTGTCAAATGACCGGTTCAACCGGCCGGTACCCAATGATTCAGTTAAGTAAATAATTTTACGTCTTATCTTTTTCTTCTTACAGTTGACATGGTCAATTTTCGACAACAAGCGTATATCTCATATTTTATAATTACAAAATTTACCTTTTTATATTTTCAAATTTTTTATTCTTCAAAGCTTATATTTCTTTATCATTATCATTTCCGTCATGCATAAGGAAAAAGAGTGCTTTTAACATGTGACCAAATGCTTTTAATCATGCAAAGTTTTAATTATGCCCAACTTTTCTATGCAACAAAAAAGAAGTGAATACTTTGCAATGTTTTCCTAGCAACATATACATGAGATTTCTTTTAATGAATAAAATTTTAAAGCTCTAATTTAATAAGCTTAATTTATCATTAGCATTATACATTATTTTTGAATAATATTTTGCACTTTCGAAGATTTCTTAATCCATTAAATATTGAAATCAAGTCAAGAAAATATAATATTTTTATATTTCAAATTAAAATCAGCACTATTTGGATGTGATTATTAGAGTTGATAATAATTAATTAATAATTAAGTGAAAGATGAGAAGTTATATTGAAAATATAAATAAAAACAATTTTTAAATAAATAAATATCATCCGAGAAGAATGGGTGTTCTCCACGTGTTATCTGTGCACATACTTAATCATGCAAATCTTTAAAGATTTACAGTAAAGCCCAAAAGTTTCCCTGCATGCAGCCAAAAGGAAACGAGTAATTTGCCATGCTTTCAATGCCCGCATTTCCTGCCCACTTTTGCATGAAATTCATTGAATGCGGTCCCACCAAATTCAAGCATGTGCTTCTGGTAAAAAAATGCAATCGAAATGAATTATTAGCCATCAATATCTGTCGATCTGCGTCGGCCGACCTACCCAACCAAATAATATAGAATTATTACTCCCTAGGTGGCTGTCACAATCGGACTTAAAAATACATCCATTGTGCAAGCAAAGCTGGAACACACAAATAATTCACCGCATAAAACAATGAATCAAAACCTCATGGTGAATTTTATTTTTTTAACACTGTTTGGATTATTGTAGAAAGGGTGTTTTTAGCCCAAAATTTACTTGATTTGATATTTTAATTCTTTAATTTTTAATATTACTTATATTTTTTAAAAATTAATTTTTATCTTTTCATTCAAAAATTATATATTTGTTTTTATTCACTTTCCTCTAATTTTTATACTGGTATAAGATTTAAGTATTCATAATTATTCTACTTCTTTAATAGTTATCTTTTTTGGAAAAAAAATGTCTAGAGATGACGAGGATAAATACATATAATTAATAATTTCTATTGCCTTTAATTTGCATGTCCCCAGCTGATAAAGATTGGCGTCTGACAATATTAACTTCTATCAACAGCTGAGTCAATCAGCCTTTAATGGGGTTAGAAATTCATCTTTGCATTTATGTCCGCGCGCATGGGAGCTTGCTTTTTGTTTGACTTTTCAAGGTCTATATGCACAATAGGTTTTTCAAAGATCAAATACGTTGCATTTTAGAAATATAGACCCATGATGGCTTTTGTAAATTTAGAATTATTCATAAAAATATTAAAATTATATTACAAATATAAATATATATATATATATATATATAAGAATGATGCTAATTAAAACAAAAAAAAGTAGAATATTTAGGATAGGTACATGTCCTCAACCATATAAGCATTATAAATTTAGAATGCACTTAATTTCGAAATTTTAGTTTTAGGGCAAGGATCAATTGGTTGGGGACAAAATTTATAAATGAAGTCGGTAGAGTTTTCAATTTTCCTGGCTCTACACAATCCATGGGCGCATGGTTTGGTGATCTTTTACCTACCATTTGGTCCTTGGCAGCTTTTCAACACTTTTTTAATACTGCAACACGTCTCTTTGAAAAAAAACAAATACCCCAACCAAAGCGCATTTATTGCTTAACAAACGTGTTAAATTCTCTGATTCTTAGGAAATGGCAAATAATCCAACGCCAAGACATTTTTATAGCTAAAAA
>JAYJMB010017428.1:0-43750 GCA_036873735.1 Pouteria campechiana
CAAAATTGTCTAAAATGGAAGATTGGGATGATGGGGAGAAGGGTTTATGTTGGCTAGCATGGGCTGGAAGATGGAAATGATGGAAATGGGATGGACATTGCAAAAACATACTTTTTATATTATTTTTTTATTTTGGTAGTCTATGCTCCACCCACTTCTATGCACAATCACTCTCTTGAATTTTCACAATGCCATCAAATTCTCATTCTTTATACATGTCAGTCATCCATTTGATATATCATATACCCAGATAAATTTTACATCTATTATTTTCATAATTTCATAATTTATTTTTTAATTAAATGTGATTAAATTAAATTTTTCTAGAAATTATCGATAACTCAGTTTTTTGGCTTTCCACATGTAATTTTTAATTTTTCTTCACCTATTGATTATCAATTAACATATGTTCTCATCATCCTCATATTAATATAGATATTTCATCCATTTATATAATTTTTCACTAATAAAATTGCTCAAAATTTTAATTTTACAGTATGCTGCACTGTAAAAATTACTGAAACTTTACAATAGAGAAAATTTACATTTTTTGAAATTTTCAGGGCTTTACATTTGCCCAGTGCATCCTTACTAGGAACATCACCGGACTCATGGATTTGTCCCTTCCGAGACACAGTGCATCCTTAACAGGAACCTCACTAGCTCCTCTAGGCCAATCCTTCACCCGCCCAAAACGGGGATACCTTTGCAATCGATCCTCATATATTTAGCCTAGGACTACCTCCCTCACCCAAGCGATGTGAGATACCACATCAAGTGTCTAGAGTAGTCAGATGAACTGTTCAGAAAGATCACCTCAAGTGTCTCAACTTCTCGTCTGGCTTTTTTGGTTCCTCTTCTTTGTGGAGAATCATCTCTTTCCTTTCTTTTGCTATCTACTTCTTTGGTTCTCACCATTTCAACAGAGAAAGCTAGGGTTTTGAATGGAAATGGGAGTTTCTAGATGAGATGTTGGAGAAGATAAGAAGAGAGATGGAGAGAGTTGAGATATAGATTCGAAAAGAGTGGGAAGATGAAAATTCTTCTCTAAAAGGGAGGTATCAAGAGTTCAGAGAAGAAGAGTTTAGGTTTTTGGAGAGGTTTTAAGCACATAAATGGATTAAGTGCTTTCAAATTTTACTGTTTGGTTTAAAATTACTCTGAAACACTAATGTGTTTTGGCTTCGGATGCTTCAAAAGAGATCCTTGGAGGCAATGATTCAATTTGGGATTTTTGTATGCTTCAATGTATTACTTCGAAGGCTTTTGTTTGGGCATTTAGAGGCTACGAAGTATAAAATTTGACTTAACTCTAAAATTCTATAAAATGTTGTTTTTAAGTTTTGAATTTTATGTTTTACATATTAATTATCCTTTTTACTCATTAATCCATGTTCATTTAGGAATCATTACGAAGATAGATAATTAAATATGCATTTATACATTTCTTGGAAAATGAAAGGTTACCATGTATTTTATTTTATGTTTTATATAGATGAGAACACAAAATGGCTAATTTATTTGATAAATTTTGCATTTTATGCATTTGGATTTAGAATGCCTAGTTCTCTTCTTATCATATTGAATCTTTCTTCTGAAAGTGGTTTTGTAAAAATATCAGTTAGCTAATTTTCTGTTGGGACAAATTCTAAGCAAATGTCATGGTTTTGAACATGGTCCCTAATAAAATGATGCTTGATTTCTACATGCTTAGTTCAAGAATGTAGAACTAGATTCTTGGTCAGATTTATATCACTAATGTTGTCACATCTGATAGGTATATCAACAAAGTTAAGGCTAAAATTGTTTAATTGTTGTTTCATCCATAGGATCTATGCACAGCAACTGTCTGCTGCTACATATTCAGCCTCAACAGTTGATAAGGCTACTGATGTTTGTTTCTTAGAAAATCATGAAATAATTGTGCTTCCTAGAAATTGAAAAGATCCTGAGGTAATATTTCTATCTACTTTATATTCAATGAAATCTGCATTTGAGTAACCTATTTAATTAAAATCTGAACCTTTTAGATACCATAATCCAAGATTGGGTGTATCTAAAAGATATCTAAATATTCTTTTTACAGTAAGAAGATGTGACTCTTTTGGATCTGATTGAAATTTAGCACATATGCATACACTAAACATTATGTCAGGTCTACTAGTAGTTAAATATAACAAAGATCCTATTATGCTTCTATAAAGTTTTTGGCAAATAGATTTACCTTTTTCATCTTTGTCCATTTTTATTGATGTACTCATTGGCATTCCATACCTTTTCTCATCTTCAATGTTGAACTTCTTTAGCATTTCTTTTATGTATTTATCTTTGTGAATGAAAATTCCTTCTTTCATTTGCTTAATTTGCAGTCCTAAGAAAAAGTTGAGTTCAACCATCAAGCTCATTTTGAATTCTCCCTGCATTTTCTTGGAAAATTCTTTACAAAGATTTTCATTAGTTGCACCAAATACTATATCATCAACATAAACTTGAACTATAAAAATATCTTTTGTTGCATGTTTAATGAAGAGAGTAGTGTCTACTTTGCCTCTTAAAAAATCTTTCTCTATGAGAAATTTGCTTAAGCTTTCACACTAGACTCTAGGAGCATGTTTTAAACCATAGAGGGCTTTCTTTAGTTTGAACACATGATTTGGGTTATGAGGATCTTCAAAACCTAGGTGATTGTTCTATATAAACCTCTTCATTAATAAATCTATTTAAGAATGCACTCTTTACATCCATCTGATATAACTTGAAGGTCATATAAGACGTAAATGTAAGAAGCATTCTAATGGCTTCAATTCTTGCAATAGAAGCATATGATTCTTCAAAATTAATACCTTTAATTCTTACTACAAGTCCTTCTCATCTAATTTAGTCCTAAAGACCCATTTAGTTTCTATAGCAGTTTGATGATTTGGTTTTGGAATAATAGTCCACACATTATTTCTTTTGAATTGGTCTAATTCTTCTTCCATAGCTGAAATCCAGTTTTCATCTTTTAAAACCTGTTCTATGCAAGTTGGTTCTAATTGAGAAATAAAAGCAAAATTGTCACATATTTGGTGATAAGAAAATCTACTTTTGACTTTATCATATACATCACCAATTATCTAACTTTCAGGGTGATCATGCATGAATCTCTAATCTTTAGGAAAGGTATTGTTACCATCATTGTTTACTTCACTGATGGATGGTTCATCATCTGTTTCTTCTTCATTCATCTATGTTTTTGATTGGGAATTTTTGCTTTCTTTGTCTTGTATTTTCATTTTCTTGATTGATGTTGTTAATTATCTTATCTCATCATCAAAATCACTTATCCTCCTAGAGGAATTAGTATTTTTATCAAAAACTTTACATGAATAGATTCCTCTACAATCTTAATTTTCAGGTTGTAGACTCTAAATGCCTTACTAACAATAGAATAATTAAGGAAAATGCCTTCATCAGATTTGTTTTCAAATTTATCATGGTTTCTTTGCAATTATTAAGAATAAAGAACTTACAACCAAAAGTATGAAAATATAAATTATTTGATTTCTTGCCATAATATAATTCAAATGGAGTTTTATTGAGTATAGATTTAGCAAATATTCTGTTAATAATATAACATGTAATGTTCATTGCTTCAGCCCAAAAATACTGTGGGTGGCTGTATTCACTCAACATTATCCTTGTCATCTCTTGCAAGGATCTGTTTTTCCTTTAAGAGGTGTTCTTGGTGCAGAGAAAGTTTGAATAATTCTATTATTTTCACAAAAATCAGTGAATCTATGATGTTCAAACTCTCCAACATGATCACTCCTTATGACAACTATATGAGAGCTTTGTTTATTCTATACACGTTTGAAAAATACCTTAAAGAATGAAAAAGCTTTGTCCTTGGATGTTAGAAATATTACCTAGGTGTCTCTACTAAAGTCATCTATAATGAAATATGCATATGTTTCTCTCTAAGGCATCTTATTCTTGTTGGTCCAACTAAATCCATATGTAGCAACTGAAGGCGTTTGGTTGTGTATACTTCTTTGTTTGACTTGAATGATCCTTTTACTTACTTGCCTTTTATGTAAGCATCACATAACTTATTGTCAAATTTGAGTTTTGATAAGCTAAAAACTAGATATTTATTATATAATCTTTCAATTAGATTTTTGTTAGCATGTCCTAGCCTTCTATGCTACAACATGGGTTCATTGTTATTTACAACAAGACATTTGACTTGGATATCATTTAAATCCACCAAATATACATTTTCATGTTTTTTTGGAAGTACTACAACTGAATTTGAACTATCTAATATTGAACAAGTATGAGATTCAAACACAACTTTGTAACCATTATCACAAAATTGACTTACACTTAAAATATTGTGTTTTAATCCTTCTACTAGTAAAACATTTGAAATTGTAATAGAGGGAGGTTGGCCAGTTGGCAAATTTTACCAATTCCAACCACTCTACCTTATCTATTATCCCCAAAGGTAACTGTTCTTTCATTTTTAGCTTTTAGTTCTGTGAACAGCTCCCTTTCTCCTGTCACGTGTCTTAAACAACCACTATCAATGTACCACTTGCTATTTTCTATGGCTCTCAAACACACCTGTAGTAATAAAATTAAGCTTTAACTTTTGGTACCCATTTAGGAATGGGTCCAGGTGGGTTAGTAGCAGAATATTTTGGCACCCATTATTTTTTAGATGCTACTAATCTATTTTCTAAATATATCATTGCATTTACAACTTTAGCAATTATTTTAGGAATTTAAATCATATTTTATTTGGGTTCTAATTTTCTTGTTTGATTTTTCTTTCTTTGGTTTCCTATGTCTTTCTTTGTTTTAAGTTTAAATAAGGTAGTAGTTAAGGTTCTTCTAAGAGTATGATTTTTTGCTTTGATTTGCTCAAGTTCTATATTTATATTTTAATTAGTTTTGAGCAATGTATTTTGTTATTTTAATTTGGAGCATCCATTAATAGTTCTTTCAAGTTCTCTTTTAGTTTCTTTTAATATTTTGTAATCTGAATATAGTTCTTCTAATAATTCTTTATTATCAAAAATTTTAGGTTTTAAATTTACCTTATCATTGTGGATGGCCATAAAGCTTATTCCTGCATGATGCTCTTCCTGATCTTTTTCTTTGGAGCTGAGTGAGCTGAATTGAGCTTCATTTTCTTCTTCTTCTTCACTCGAGCTTTCTTGCATCACATTTTTTAGCATTTCCCATGCATCCATAGCTTTATTCTTCTTTCCAATTTTTTTACCATTAGAAATATTCTTTTTGTCAAAGTAAGAGTTATACTTTTTCTTCTTGTCTCCTTGCTTTTTATCTGGTTCTAGGCAATTAAATTTTATATGCCCAAGCTTGCTGTGATTGTAACAGATTGGCTCTTCCTTTTTCTTATCTTTACTTTTGAAGTTTTTGGAATTGTTTCCAATTTTTTTCTTCTTGAGCATCTTTCTGAATCTTCAAGTTATTATTGTCATGTCCTCATCATCTTCACTATTGAGGCTTCTTTTAAAGATTCTTCATCTTCTGATTGTGCTTGTAATACTATTATTTTCATGCCTTTGACTTCATCTAGAGCTTTTTGTTTTATTAGAACTTCATGGGTCATGAGTGATCCCATGAGTTCTTCTACTATCACCTTCGTAGATCTTTTGCTTCCTGTATAGCAGTCACTTTAGGCATCTAGTGTCTAGGTAGAAATTTTAAGATTTTCTTTAATAGTTTGGACTCTTTATATTTTTCTCCTAAGTTCTTTAAGTTGTTAGTGATTTTTAAAATTATCCAAACATTCTAGAAATGTTTTTTGATTCCTTCATAGAGAAGGCTTCATATTCCTACAATGGAAAATTTATTTTTATTTCTTTTACCTGATTTGTACCCTCATGTGCTACCTTAAGTTTGTCTCAGATTTTCTTAGCTAAATCACATACAGAAATCTTTTCAAACTCAGAAGAAGGTAGTGCACAGTAGAGGCAGTTCTTTGCCTTAGCATCGCATTCTACTGCTTGTATATCTTCTGGAGTGTATTTGTCTTTAGTGTTAGTGACATTCTTTTCATTTTTGCTACAAGCCACAACTGGTAATCTATGGCAGTTAAGAAATTTTACATTCTAATTTTTCAATACCCATAATTGGTTCCATCAAATAAAGGAGGTTTGGAAGTGGATTGTCCTTCAGTAGATGTATTGTGGAACATACTGGCCATTTGAATCTCTTCACAAGTTAATACATTGGTAATCAAACTTTAACTAGTGAAGTTTGCTCTGATACCACTTGTTGGTCCCTTACATAATGGTAGCTTGAGAGGGGGATGAATTGAGGTTTTAAAACTTTTGGCCAAATAAAATGTTCAAAGTACTGAATGAATAATTAGAACAGATTGCACAATACACAACACAAGAATTTTATAGTGGTTTGGCCCTTCTTGGGTTCATACTCCACTTCTCTGAGTCAGTTTCTTCTACTAGTCTCAGGTTCCACTAACACCTTGATCAACCTGATCAAATACACATTGATTTTCTCATAAGCTCACCAACTAACTTACTAGTTTTCAAAGCTAACCAAAAACTTTTATAACTTATTGGTTCTCTAAACTCCCCAATGAACTTTTATCGTTTTAACAAGCTTCCTACTTGCTTATCTTAATATATAAACACTAAGCACTCTGCTTGTGTACCAAATACTGAAAAAAAGTGTATAGATTAATGTCTCTCACTTAGGCAGACTTGTACATAAATTCAGAACTTTAAGTAAATGAATAAGCAATATGAGTAAAAGACTCAAACTCCTTGATTGAGAAGCAATTTAAACTTTGAGAGCTCTTATAGAGTTGTAGCCATTGGAGTTGAATTTTGAAAGAAGATTTTGAATGCTCAAAACTTTAGCTTCTTTGTATTTTCGTGTATTCAATATGCTCTATATATTTTCTTTTGTATCTAAATGCCTCTTTCATAGGCTAAGAGAGATTTTTCTTTACCGACTATGACAGACTTTCAAATGTTCAAAAATATTTTTTTCTTTACCTTACATTTTTTCAGAAATCTAACTTTGTAGCACTCTGTATTGGTCTACAACTTTGCTGCTGACTTTTCTTAATGTTCACATAAGTATTGGATGCTCTGAAGTAGTTTCTTTAGTTACTCTAGAGTGACAAGTGAACAACCATATCCTTTGAATGATTTTGGATACTCTGATTGATTCACCAAAATGACGGTAAACCTTCTTAATTGCGACAGATATTAGCAACAAAGAGTTTGGATTTTTCAAACTTTTGATGCTTCAAAAAAGTGTGACTCCGAAGTATTGTTTGATGACTCTAAAATGTGCTTGCTGACTCCAAAGTAAGGTTTTGAAGACTCCAAAAGTAAGGTTATTGACTCCCAAGTTTGTTTGCTAACTCCGAAGATTGCTTGTTGACTCTGAAGTGTATTTTGATATCTTCGAACTAGGTCTAATTGATTTTGAATTGTAACTCCATGATTCTGAAGCATGTCTTCATGACTTCAAAGCATATCTGAATTACTCCAAAACATGTCTAATTAACTCTGACGTGTATCTTCATAACTCCAAAGCTTGCTTGATTAACTCTGAAGTATGTTTTCTTGATTCCAAAGTGTATTGTGATAACTCCAAAACTTCCATGACAACTCTGAAACATACTACGATGATTCTGAAGCTTTCCTATTGGCTCTAAAGTGTATTATGATGACTCCAAAACTTGTCTTTTATTTTTGAAGCTTGCTATGATGACTCTGAAACTTTTCTGTTGATTTTGAAGCATGCTGTAATGATTCTGAAACTTATTTGTTAACTTCAAAGATGCTTATGATGATCCAAAGCACGCTGTGATGACTCCGCAGCTTGTCTTGGGCTGACTCTAAAGCTTTCCAATTTACTCTAAAGAACATCTTGATGTCTCCGAAGACATTCTTGTTGGCTCTGAAGCATGCTTTGAAGACTTTAAGATCTTTATTTTCTTATTTTAAGTATATATAAAATTTATATACTTATTTTTCATGAGCATTGGCTTGGTTTTTTCCTTTGATCATTATGAGGATTATTCTCAAGTTAAGTATAGGATAACATTTCTTTAATATACTTGAGAATAAATTGTTGGTACCTTAATGTTTCACTTATGTGTTTGTTCATCATCAAAACTTACTTGGTTGAGAATGTTCATCATCAAAATCAAGTTAGACAGAAAGTTCAACACCTTCACCTTTTTCCCTAGCCCCATTGTGCTTGATTTCTTACCATTTTAGCTAGGAAATTATCTTGCCTAATTATCTAATCAAGTGATATTCCATTTAAATCCAATTTTCATCCATTTAAACCAAGGAAAATGGAAGAAAATAAAAGAAAAATCTGATTTTCACCAAATGGAAGGAGCTACATGGAGCTTGGAGCTTGAATTTTTGTTTGGGGAGGATGGCTACTCATGTAATTGAAGTAAGATCATTTTCCCAACCAAATCTCAAAATTTTCAATTTCTAGGGTTTGGAAGCCAACTCATGAATAGCGGTTTTCATGGGATTTGTGTTGTAATTATGGGACAAAAGATTAATTACATGTCTGGGATGTTTTTTTTTGTTTGGAAACTAAATTAAGCATTGGACATGATGATTTATTTTGGAAACAACAAAATTTGGGGGTTTCATGATCTATGTTCTATTAATCATGGGGGAAATGATTAATTGCATGATTATAATATCTTAGAATTTGTATGGGTGATTTGGACCTGTGAAATTGTATTTTTAATTATGCCTTGATTAGTGATTAAAGAGGTTTTTTGCATATGGGGTATGTGAGCCATGAATTGATTGAATTAAAATTTTAATCAAGTTATTTTAAAGATGTTTATATGATAATCATGTTTATGTAAAGTAAATGTTGTACAAAATGAAGATTTTTAGTGATGCCCTATTGAGAAACCCTAAATTAAGTAGTGTTTATCACATGTTTGGGAAGTGATGTAAGTGACTAATCAAATTGTAGCCTATGAATGGCTATGAAAGAGGTGTTATGTGAGGCTTGGAAATTGATAAAATGAAAATGTGTACTACAGCTAGAATTTGATAGTAGATGTATGATAATTGTGAAATAGAAACAGAAAATCATGATGATTATGGCTAGTGAACTAAGCATTATAAATTACTGGAAGGAATAATATGGCAAAAAATACCCCAAGTTGGCTACAAGTGCACTTGGGGCATGCACTATTAGAGTACCATAAGAAAACCCCATTCACATTCAACTCCTTCTCTCATCATTCCCAAGCTTCCAAAATTTTTAGAACTTAGAGAATTCAATGCCAAATTGCTCAAAAAATCACAGCAAACACTATGGCATTGAGAGAACGTCGATCTTAGCAGATTTGGAACTATAAGATTGAAGGAAAATTGGGATTTTGCTCTACAGCTTGGATTTGGGAGTCCAAATTGAAGAAAATCATCTGGTAAGTGATTTCTAGTACTAATTATTCATTTCAATTAGATAGATTTCTTTAATTCTAGCTTAAGGAGTTAATTTGGGGATTAACAGGTTAGTAAAATGAGTACTTTGAATGTAAATTTGATGTAACTTTAGTTGAATTATGTATATAAGTAGTTTTGGAAAGAAAATATAGTTGAATAGTAGTTACAACTATGAAAAATGAAAGTTGCATACTTGGTGTTTGAAGAAATGCTATTAAGAAGATGTGGCATGATTAACTTGTGATAATGATTCCATAATTACCTCCTTAATGAGAGTTACATGAGTAATCAAGGATACCCTACATAGGAAAGGGATTAGGTTAGACTATGATAGTGAATTGCAGTAGTTGGGTTTTATAAGTAGGTAAGCTTATTTGAATAATGATGAAACCTATGGTTTGAGTGTAGGAATTTAGTTGCAATGAAAAATTTGGAAATACAAAGCATATAGAGGAAGAAGGATGTATTAGTTACATACAGAGAATGAAGGATGTATTGGTTAGGTAAACAGGTTTACTTATATAAATTTTATGTATGTATTGATGTTTTGAATGTAAGTTTATGAATTCTGGACATTTGGTTTGAATTTGGATAAATTTTATTATATGATATATTTGTACTCTTGAAAATGATTAATATAGTATAAGAATTATGAGGATCATAGGTTAAAGATAAGAATATAAGTGTAGTACAACGACATATTACAATTTGGCATGATTATATGAGTTAAGTATGCTTAGAAGAATATGAAAAATCCATTTGATGAATATGTGAAAGGGGTAAAAGTTTTTATGAATGTAGATGAGGTGTAATCAAGCCTAAAAGGAAGAGTGAACTATGACAATCAATAGTGTAAAATAAGATTGAATGAACTAAGCTAAAGGAGGAAAGAAATTAGACCATGATGTTAGGGGTAGACACTCAGCGCCGCTGGTGGCCAATCTGGCATCGTCAGCACTAGCATGTCAAGAAGCCCATTTTTAGAGACAACACACTTAGAGCCTCGATGCCTAGTCTAGCACCGCTGGCGTCGGTACATTGATGGGCAGGTATTTTAGGTAGCACGCTCAATGCAGTGGTGTCCAGTCTGGCGGCGCTAGTTCGTTAAATGACAAATTAGTTTATTTAGTTAATTTTGTTATTGTATATTGATTATTTTATTAATTAAGTGTATTTATTATATTTATATTATTTTAATGTATGTTTTAGGAAAAGAATTTAAGGAAAACACAAGAAATAAGATGTTATGTTGAGTTAAAGGATGACAAAGAAATAAATTACTTGGGATTAATGAAGTAATTTGATATATATTAAAGAGCATTAAATTATTGAAGATTTTCTATTATGGTTGAGTTAAAAACCAATTGGAAAAATAAGTGTTAAGTAATTAAGTTGAATACCTATAAAAATATTAATTATGTGAATTTACGTTTGAATGCCTGCCGGGAGGGTTCTTTGGTTATTCAGCCCATGAATGGGCTTTGTTTGACATCACCGCCTTGATGGTGAAGCGGCTAGCCTATTGAATGTGCAACTCCTCTAATTACTTAGTAGGTATGAAAGGAGAACTTATAATCCCTGAAATGTAGTGAGGGTGAGACTACCTGAGTATTAGTTAGGAGTCTCAAACATTCATAAATGGGATTGTAGGGAGGAACTGGAGCACACAAATTATAAGAAACTTGAGTCCATTTGTTTGTGACTATGTCCACTTGGAATATGGTTGAGACCATTTGGTTGATGGCCTCTCGAGCTTGGTATTGGATTATAGTAGGCAAATTGAGGAAAGGATATTGATAGAATGAAATAGAAATGAATATAATTTCAGTATGAGAAAAATAGATTGGATATGATGGATATTTTAGGAGACTCCTAGGAGGAATCTTTGTTGTTCTTGCTAGTGAGTAATAGTTCCATAATAATATTTCCAATTGTATAGAGAAAATTATCATGTATTTACAAATTTTTTATATTATTATTGTTTTATTTCATACCTACTTACTGAGTGCTTGAACTCACCTTATTTTAATATGTTTTAGCTAACAAGCCAAAAGATGGAGTCCAACAAGGGGTTGGAGCTCAAGAAAGGGATAAATTATGAAGTTTAGAATTTTATTCCCTTTTGTCTTATTTTGATACCTAATTTTGGAATGTATTAAAAATGCAAATTTATAAATTATGTCAAAGATGTAAAGTTAAAAAGTAAAAGTCATAGTAATATGCATTTCATTACTATAACACGTATAAGTAGGCTTCCAAACTCTACTTTTACAGTGTGATTATGGTTCTGGGCAATCTATGGTGTTTGGGAATGTTTCATACAGGTTTAATATAGGTTTATGAAGTTAAATTCAGGGGAGACTATGTCTATGAGTCCTCCTATTACTACCTTCATAATGTCTGGGAAAGGCAGGGCATTACATGTTAACATAACATAATTGAAAAGTATTTAAAATAGGTTAAATTGTCTTATAAATGAATGGGATTGTTGCTTTGTACAAGAAAATCTGAGAAGGATGAAAAGGCATGGAGCTTGAGGAGTGTATAGTTATTTTACTCAAGGTAAGTAGGCTCCCTTCTTTGTTGAATGAATACCTATATGGATGGGGATAGTAGTTATATTGTTGATTGTATTCTGGCATGTTGTTTTGGATGAGGGATAGTGGATATCTCATGTCTGTTGAAGATTGTTGTTTATTAAAATTGAAAGTGAATGCATATATATGAATGATGGATTGATAAGGAATACTGTGTATTCCCTTATTATATTTAAAGTGATGTTTGTATGGATGAATGGGGATAGATTATATCAAATTGAATGTGAATGTGTGTGTGTTTATTTGAATGGTGGATTGGTAGGGAATAATGTGTATTCCCTTATTGTATTTAAAGTGATGTTTGTATGGATGAATGGGGATAGAGTTTATCCCATAATTGAGTTAATGTGTGTTTTGTGATGCATATATGTGAAAGATGGGAATAGTGTATTTCGCTTAATTGGTAATATGTATATGCTTGTTATGTTTCATATCTCAAGATGCGATGTAATTTTGTCACATTTATGGATGTGGAGATCCATGATTTTTATTCTGTTGATTGTCTACTCTGTGTATGTGGTGCTTGAATGGCACAGTTATGAGGTTATGCCTATATGGCATAGTTTCGGTATGTGTGGTGTCCGCATGGCACCTAGTCTTGTATAATGATCCCAGAATAGATGAAAGGTGAGGTGAAAATTGTGACATTATACACCTGAACAGTGTAGTATATTTATTGAGTTAATAAGGATGGAAGCCTCATGATTGTATTATAGTGATATATTTGCCTCATGTTCTGGGTTAGAACATGTATTTTGATAAATTATGATTTAGTATTATTTTTTATTTCTAGCTACTGACTGAGTTGCCCACACTCATGCCTTTTTATTCTATGTTTTTAGCTGACAGGACAGGTACAGAATTCCAATTGTGGGTTGGAATTGAAGAGCAGGAGTTGAAGATATTTTATTGTGGTATGACATAATGGGATTATAAACCCATAATCTATTTATATGATTGTAATTAAGAGTTTTAATGTGATGTGTATTATGTAGTATAATTATAAGCATTGGGCATGTCATATTCATTTAGATATGATATTATAAATGAATTTATATTAATCTAGGGAAAGACATTGTCATCATGATATGGTTCTGATCTCGGTCAAAGCTGTGAGTATGGGTGTGGGTGTAAATTTGTGATAAATATTATTATTTAGAGATTATTTTGGTAATTATGGAAATGTATAGAATTATATTAATGTATGCACAAGTCTAAATGCATATATTTTAGGGCAGACTTTGCCAGATTTTTGGCAAGATATTTCCCATAGAAATAGGGAAATCGTAAGAGTATGAGAAGATTTCCCTTAAGAAGAGGGAAATGGTAGCATCCCACATTGGTCTCGATGTGGTGTGGTCAAAACACATAGGTTGGGGTGCAGGACGTTACAATTATTTAAGTACGTCCCACAATCAACTTGTTGGAGTTGTACAACACTTATGCATTTTACCTTTCCCCTAAAATTATTCCAGTTATGAGAGGATTACTCTGCCAAAATCTGGCAAAGTCTAGCTTGAACTATGAGGCTATATACTTGTGCATGCATTAATCATGTAAAATCACTATGTCAATAACTATAAAAATCTCACATAAACCATAAAACACACTCTAAACTCACCCACAACTGCCCAAGATTAAAATGAATCATGATGGCATTATACATCACTGGGATCATACAGTCCCATACCCAATATCATCAATAATCTATTAAGAGATGCCAATATAATTCCTTTATACAAAATTTGGAATTTTCTAACTATAATCATACAAATACATTATGAGATTACAATTCCACTTCATTATACCAAGAAGGGCATCTTCTAACCTTGTTCACGAGTCCCAACTCACAGTTAGGATTTTTAAACTAACCTACTAGCTAAAAATTAAAATAAGAAGGCATGAGTCCGGGCAAACTCAGTAAGTAGGCAAAATATAAAATCATAATTAATCCAAAAATAATATATTTCATACCAAGCCATGAATACAAATATAACAACCATTTCGTCATGGTGTTAAGGAATCATAATCATGAATAAAATGATAAACAATTATACTATTAGGGCCAAGTCCTCATTCTTTGAATATACGTTCTACACCATTTAGGCGTATTCACACATCACAATGACACCTTTTTATTGGATATAACATAATCTATTCTTATGGTGTTCAAGAATATAATTGTGCCATGTAGGCACCACATATGATATATAAAATCCTAGAATGCTCATGATTCTCCATCAATCCACATATTCACATTTATATCATTACAAGACAATACATGGGATGTCCACCATCTTCATCAATTGACACACTCATATCATCAAAATACATATTGGCATAGTTATAAAATATCTCCTATCCCATTAGTTCCACACATTTCACAATAGGGAGAAAGACTTAGGATAATTATTATCCCCACCAATCCATACAATGAAAAACATAGCAATATGAGACGTACTATCTAACACAAGCTTAGGATATTCTATATCCCTCTCATTTAGACATTCATACACAAGAATAATAATCATTATATACAAAGACATAGGATACTTTCTATCCTCAATAATCACATGTTTATATTATAAAAGATACACCAATTATTGTAATCAAGGGATACTCATTATCCCCAACATTCATGTAGTCACAAAACATAATAAACGTCACTTTTAAAAAATCAGGGGATATACAATATCCCTATTCATATATACATGACCGGATACAAAGCATAGGATATTCAATATCCCCATCGAACAATACATCCAATCAGAAAATAGCCTACTTACCTCAAGGAAGAATACTTGCACCATTCTTCCACTTCCACAACTCCTCAAGTTTCATAGCTTCTCATCCTTACTCAAATAATCCTACACAGTCACTAATTCAATTTACATACATTTCACATTAGTATATTTCATCATATCTTTATTGTGCAAAGCTTTGCTCTTAATCTCTATAATGGTGTATTGTAGTTTATATTCGATACACCTAACATCAAAATAACTTCTTAGTAATGTATTATTCCCAAATACTAATCCCCCTTTTCATTGGAGTTTTAGCGTTGCACTCAAACCCTTATTACATGATTCACTTTTCATTAGGCATTTCTTCAAATATGTCATAGGTATTAATTAGATTACCTAATTTCTATTAACTATTTCAAAGGGGTTTCCTTTCTAACAACACATTCCCATCATATGACTCATTGATCATCTAATTAATCATAAAAATAAGCCAATTAAGCCATTAGCTTAATTAATTAACTGCTTAAACACTTGATACACAAAAGCGCCTTCCAACCTCTACTTAGGTCATTATTTAAAATTAGAGTTTTTACCCTCAAACAAGTCCCAAAACACTTATACTTAAGCAATTAATCATTTCCCCCATGAATCCTACATCATCTCATATCAATTTCTTCCTAAAGGTACTATTTGTTAAACCCTAATAAGGCAAAATCATGAAATCAGATGGGGGAAAAGGGCTTACCTTCATATTTGAGCATTGCTTCCTCCCTTGCACAAGAATTTGGCCCCAACTCTACAAGAACCAACCATCAATCCAAGCAAAATCAAATTTCCATTGTCTTTAATCATCCAAACAACTAGAACTTGGGCTTGGAAGCATGGTTAATCACTTTAATACTTAGATAAGGTGAATTTCTCACTAAAATCATAAGGTTTTGAAGGGTGTAGGGGTTGGGGCAAAAGGGTAGGGCATGAGGAAGAAGAGGAAGAAGATAAAAATGAAAAAAAAAAATTGAGCTCAAAAAGTTGGGTCACCGACTTACTCTTCGATCGGTGCTGCAATGCCCAATTTGCTAGTGCTACCCTTTGCCCTTTTCACTATCCGACATCGCGACACTTGTTTGGCTGCCACAGCACCCAAGCCACTGCCCCCGTTTTCCTTAGTTTTTTTTCCTTTTTCAACTCTTTATTTAATGGCTTTTTCAACATATTGATAAAACATGGATTTTTCCACAAATTATAATATTAAAATGCCCTATAATATCCCTTAAATAACTACCAACCAATCATGTAATTGAAACAACTCCTTTAACTCACAGAAATACATATTCGTTTGAATCATTCCCTTTTAAAATACATTCTCCTCGCCTCAACTTATTATCATAATCAATGAAAATAAAGTTTTCTCTCACTTCAATTCATCGCTATAATTTAACAAGAAAAATGTATCCCCATTTTCAACACCTCAGGTGTTATAGTGCCCCCAGAGCTAAAATCAAGAAGAGTATAAGAGACACTAAATATATATGCCTCTTTGAGCTTGAATCAAGAAGAGCAACTTGATTGTTGTAGTGTCTCATAATTAATTATTAAATTATTTATACCCCCTAGACTTGGAAACTAGAAGAATGCAATAACACTAATTTGTATTCCCTGTAGTGAGATAGTGAAACCTAAGACACAAGAGGGGTGTTCTTGAAAGAGTAGAGTAGGTTGTCCAAAACCATTTTGTAGTCTCCCATGTGCAATTGATTTATTTGCTTGCACTTTACTCATTATTTATTCTATAGCAAATTGCACGAATACACAAAAGGAGGGAATTTAATTAATAGGGGTTTAAGTAAGAAAAATTTATAAACTCAATTCATCTCTCTCCTTGTGGGTTAAACTAAGTCTTAGGGACTAACAAAACATTCATATTAGTAGCACAATATTTAGATATTAACATAAAAAATACAAACAACATTAAATAATGGTAGAGAAACACTTCAATATATAAAATGATAAATATATAATATATAAAATATATAAAATATATAAAATAAAATAATATAATAACTATATAAACTATAGCTTGATTATGAAAAATAAATCTGACCATGAGAAGGATATATTTAATTATGAGGAATCTATGGTAAAAGGAAGTCTTAATCCATAAAATGATAAATTAATTAAAAAATATTAACTTATTTAAATAGGAATAATAGACAAAAACATAACCTATCACATAATATTTACTCTTTGAACTTGTATGATATTTCCAATAAATATATGAAAGGCATTCAGAAAATTTTGATTGGGCGATCCTAAATAGCATAAATGAGAGTAAAGTTATTTAAAAATGCCATATAACACTTTTTATGAAATGATCCTATAAAAGAGATATTTTGATTATTTCATGAAAATTAAATATTATATAATATAAACAAAATATATACATGCAGAATATATAAATATATTTATTAGTAAAAATATATAGAAATATATAATATTACATCAATATGTTTTATTTATTTTATTAAAATATTTGAAATAGATTTATATTTTTATATATTTTATGTAAAATTTTATAATATTAATAATACATAATAGATGATGTATATATTACATGGTATCTTTTATACTGTATATTAATAAAAAATATTGTATATATACATACATTAGATATTTTAAATATAAATATATAAACTATATAGAATAATTACACATTCTTTTGCATAAAATATATGAAATATAATTTTACTATTGAATAAGTGAAATTGAGATATATTTCTATATGTCCCCTTTAGTAATTTTGACATAAAAAAGCACTACCAATATTTTTAAGCTAAACATGCCAACAACACTAACAACATTTTTCAAATGATAATGCTAAACAGTAAACAACTTTTTGCTTATGTCATTTTTTTGTAAAAACTAAAAATTGATTTTCTCAATAGCTAAAATTTCACAAATAGGCTAAACTAGTCTTTAGTCCTATTCTCTTAATCTGTTAGATATAGGTGTATCATTTTGATGACAACAAAACTTGTCTAATACTCGATTTGAGCTAATGATTCTATTAGCTACGGTAGCTTGGAATGTAGACATATATGCATGAAATATGAGTACATCATTGGAAAAAATATGTGCAACCATGTGATATAAGCTGCCCACTTGAATTAAAATTAGGAAGATTACAAATGGAGAAATCATATTGTATTATCTAGGATCATATACATCGTGCTTAAATGAGTTTTCATCATATTTGGATTTACAATAAAAAATATTAAAGTTCATAAAGTGGCATAGTGCAGAAAATTAAAGTGTAGAACCGTAGCCGCATAGTGCAGTAGCCCACCCCTATCGCCTACCTCACAACTGCAATCGTAGTCGCCAATGGTGTTTCAGGAAGAAGTGAAGTCCTTATACATTTGTAGTCAATTGTGCATACTGTCCCTGAGCATATCCGAAGTTGGAGGGCCACATTTTTCAGAATATTTGAAGCTATCTTTAGACCATTTGAAATAGTAGAGGAAGGAACCTCATAGCAAACCCATGTCACCTACGCATAATGCCTAGAGCGCAGCTATCTTTAGTACCACCTGCCAATATCGCCTGCCAGTGGACAAAGACATGGGTTCATGAATTTTTCCAGAGTTTCAACCACAACTAAATTGCCATACCGGCTGCCATATCGACTAGAGCACAGTTGAATGTTGCAGCCTTCTGTGGTACTACCTACTGATCCTAATGGCTGAAAATTCAAATGTTGCAAAGCCACTTCATCCTATCAAATCAACTCCAATGGTCTTATTTTTAAGAGTGCTATTTAAAGAGAATTGGTGGGACATTTTAAGGGTTGAAGAAGTCATTCATTGAGATTTAATCTTCTAGAATTCTTTGCAACCCTAGGCTAAGTGCTTAAACCTTAACATATCCATTTAAGAGCTTTCATCTCCAAAATTTTCACTCAAGGCCTTCTTCTTCAATACAAAAAGAGAATATCTTTTGCAACATAAAGAGCAATAAATCAAGGATTCCCTTGCGTCATAAAGAAAAATGTTCAAAGTGTAATATTTTCTTTATTGCTTTTATTTATGTATTCCTTGAGTTGGTAGAGGAGACCAATCTCAAGAAGAATAAGTCTATTTGTTAAAGGCACATATCACAAACAACTTGTTAGTTTATACGCCCCCTTGAATTAAAATCAAGAAGAGCAAGTTGATTATTGGAGTGTGTCTCGCAATCGATTGCTAAACTATTTATGCCCCCTAAAGATAGAATCTAGAAGAATACCTGGTGCACTAGTTGTAATTGCATTATAGTGAGATAGACGAACATAAGGCACAAAGGGTGTGCTTTTAGAAGAGTGGGATATGGAGGTTGCCCGAACCACTATACATTGTGCATGCTATTACTTTATTTTCTTACATTATACAACTTTTTATTTATTTCATTAAAATTTGCATATAAGCACAAAAAGAGGGAATTTTGTTAAACATGGGTTAAGCAAAAAAATTTTATAAACCCAATTCACCCCTCCCCTCTTGGGTTAGTGAAGCCTAGCAGACATAACAATTGGTATAAGGGCGGGCTGCATAATTATTTGTAGTGATTCTATGGCTAACCTACTATTATCATCCTCTATATTTAGTGAAAGATTTTCCACCACACACCTTCCATATTTTGATGGATCCAACTATGCACAATGGAAGAGAAGGTTGGAAATAAGCCTTATGGCCAATGACATTGAACTTTGGAAAATTATTTTCATTGGCTCCATTGAGGATGAAAAAAGAGAAAGGCAAGAAAATGTTAAGGCAATGAATGCCTTACTTCATGCTCTCTGCCCTAACATCTATAAACATGTCTTAACTTGCAAAAATGCAAGAGAAATGATGGAAAAGTTAAAGATATTCTCTGAAGGGCAAATTGACTTTCACTCAAATGAAACTAATATTTCTACTGAGAATGACTTGCGTATAGGAGATGGGAAAGAAGAAGAAAAAGAAGAGCTATGGGTTAAAGAATCCCCATAGGTTGTGGGAAAGAAATGTTCAAAAGAAGAAGAAGAAGAGAAAAATGAAAAATCTATGGAAGTCGAAGAAGAAATTGTAGAGCCTCAAACTAAAATCAAAGAGCAAAAGACTGAAGATATTTAAGAGGCTACATCAATTGAGGAATCCTTGCAAGTTAAAGGTTAGCAACCTGAAGAGGAAAGAAATGATAAAGAGGAAAAACAAATTGAAAGAAATGGGAAAAATGCTACAGAAAAATAGAGAAAGAAAGTTGAGAAGGAAGAAACAAAAATAAAAAGAAGGCTAACAATAAGGAATAAAAAAAAGAAGTAGTGTTCTTCCTTCAAAAGTATAAATGAGCCCTTCTCATCAAAAAGTTATAAATTGTAGAAAGGAGATGAAGAAAAGAAAATTTTCAAGATCCACTAAAAGATAAATGGTTTTTTCATGCTGGATGAAAGTGAGAGAACATTCAAAGAAGCCAAGAGCTACAGAAGAAAGGTAAGTGCAGGTATGATATTCAAAACTGAAATCTCTTTATATTCTATCATAATCTACATTTAAAATCTTACTTGTTTAACTCTAATATTGATTCATTTGTACATGAATAGGATTTTAAAGTAGAAGAACTTAAGATAAATAAATTCATAATACAAAACTAAAATAAGAACAAGAATCCTAGAGATAACTAAGAATGAGGAAACAAAATATGATTTAAATAACCAGCATATTTTGAGGATAAGTATGCCAAGGAGGAATATAATTTATTTGGAATTGTAAAAAACTATGCAATCGTGAGACAATGATAAAAATGTTGATAAAAGAATGAATAATCTTGTTGTAATTGATTAAGAACATGTATTTGATTCATTATTAATGAAAAATGGTTTATCTAGCATATTGACATTTGAAGCTTTCAAAGAAGTTAGTTCTCATTTACATGATGTAATTCATAAATATGCTAGTTCAAAGAATTCAATGTTGGCTATGATTAAACTAGATTGTTTTTCTTGGTTTACAACTATCAAAAGGATATACTTTAATTCTTAACAAATTTAGTTTAATGCAGTAGGGAATTAACAAAATCTAATCATTGCATTTATAAAACTTAGGAGGTGAAAACTCTCATAGAAGAAGTAAATAATTCAAGAATGAATGATTTGTTTAAAGTAATGATGTGTATATTGGCATGCTTTATTATCATCATTGCATACATAACTTGTCAAAAGCCTTGAATGAATTAAGACAAGTCTCTATAGCCTTGGTATGATAGGCTTTACCAATTTATTTATGCAATCTAGATTTTCAAAAGCATACTATCCTATATTAAAGAAGAATTGTACTCATTAAATTATAGCACAAGTTCACTTCTATTTGAATCCACTAATGAAGAAAAAGTGTAAGAGTTTCTTAAGTGTATGGGGGAAAAGCTTGAAATGAGCACATAGAAGAAGGAGAACAATGGGGAATCAAAATCATCTTCTTACCCTACAACTTCAAGCTAAGAAAAGAAAAATAAGTGTTAAATGAAAAGTCAACATTGGCATCATCAATTATGAGTTCAACTGCAAAAATTGAGAAAATGGGTGACAAAGGAGATAAGTCTACCAAACTTGATGTATTTGATTAATGTAAGGAAAATACACATTACATAGCTATACATTCTTGACATTTATAAAATGTTAAAATAAATACTTGACTACTTTGAATTTGGATGATAATGAGTTCATTGGTTTGAACCAAATCATTTTGAATATTTAAGTTGATATAAAGAAAACATGCTTTCATGTCCATATGCTTATGATAGTCAAGACTGACAACAACATCTACAAACTCAAATGAGAAATCTATGAAAGAAGCTCCAAAAGAGATAAGTTGTCAAACTTGATTATATTTCTTGCTACATACTCTAGATGCCTTTGAAAAAACTACACTATATTTGAATTAGATTGAGTTTATTGATTTGAGCTAAATCATAACAAAAATATTAACAAATCTTAAAATAACCAAAACTCATTATAGTCCTAAGGCATAGTCAAGTTTGTTTGGGAAACCTCACAGTTTAAGGTCTCGTATAGGAATTCCATTCAGTAATGAAGTTTATTGGCTTGATCTCACATAAAGAGCTAAAATTGAAAAGTAATAATCATAAAAGACAATAATAGCCATAACACACAGAAAGTTAAAATAGAATTTTTAACATTAGTAAATCTTTAGTAAAGAAAATAAATATAAAAAATATCTATTTTCTTAAAACATCCATCAACAACCACTAATAAGTTTATAACATTTAATAAAGAAAATTAAAAATAGTTACTCTTTTAAAACTTCAATAATTGCAAACAACTTTGTAATTCTATCTTGAGTCTCAAATAGTTCCTTCTCCAAAGCTTTAATTTTATCCATAAGATCTCCATAAGCTATATGCCGATTAGTCAAAAGAAGATCTGTTGCGACATTCATCTTCTTAGTAGACTTTAATGCCCTCTTTAATTATCTCACCTCTTCTTCTAAAAAATGAATCTAACTATTTCCCTCAGTTATCTCTCACTCCATTGTTGCTCGAATGTTAACCTCGTATACTGTCTATCCAAGTGAATATTATGGAATACATAGGTTACGACAAATCCTCAGAAGACACATAAAATCTTACAGAAGTAATCATCAAATTAATAGCTTAAACATAAATAGAAATCTTAGAGATCCTAAACAAGATAAATTAGGATCATGCATTATCACTGTTAAATAATGAGGAATAAAGGATACCCATCCAACAATTAACCAACTAAAAGAACGATTTTCTAAACAACATAAATTACCAAACTTAAATTTTTATAAAAGACCAAAACATGTAAAATGAGAAGTGTGATTTTAAAGAGTTGTAATATTACACAAAAAAGTTTAGATTAAAAAGCAAAAACATTTAATCAACTAAAATATCCACAACTGCTTACAACTCTTTAACTCTTTGGTGAGCCTTGGTCAACTCTGTCTCCAAATCTTTAATACATTCTATGGCCTCCATATAAGCCATAGAGTTCTTAAGAGATGATTAAAATAAAGATTGCAACTCCTAACAGAAGCCAAATCAACTTTAACTTTTAACTACTTAATCTTATCCTGAAGAACCAAACATCTCCCTACAACCTTAAAAGTAGCATCATCTTTCTCACCTTGAATAAACTTTACAAATGAACTAGAAGAAGCCATGGTTGCCTTGGTAAGCACTGACGAGTCATCTCTTTCCAATACCTTTGCGCAAGAAAAGAGAAAGACGAAAGCTTCTCTGCTTCCCAAGTAATCTGTCATCTCCTCCATTGATAACTCTCAACCTTGCCCCTGATAATAATAACAGACAAACATTAATTAAAAGTAAACCATGCATTGTCACTAAATTTGCGTCTGGTATGTTAATATGATTTTGATGAATATTATAATGTATGATTATTGCCTCTTCTAGTAATAATGTTTAATTGAAAAAATACTTGGAAAATACTTAATATTACAATCAACCTAATCAATCTGGTCGTCATAATAAATAATAAAATAGGGGAGAAGAATTTAAAGAAAGGCAAATATAACCAAGGGGAGAGAAATAGAATTAAAAATTAGGATAAATAATAAACTTGAAAGAAAAATCATTTTGATTATGACAAAAAGGGGAAGAGAAATATTAGTGATGACTTGTAGGAAATGCACCTATAGGAATAACAGTTAAAACTAGGAAAATGATGAAGGATTAAACCCATAGAATTATACAAGTCAGATATTCAGGGGGAGATTAAAATAAAATTTCCAATGGCTGTACAAGTCCTTAAAGTTTTGTCATCATCAAAATATGGGAGATTATCAGCATTATACGTTAAGATTCTTGTATGCTTAAATCTCTAACGATTATATATATGGCTATGAGTCACTAACAATTAAATAACAAAAACACTTAACCAAGAATGACTAATTAAACAAGCATATGGACTTAATTTTATGGTGCGCACACAATAAACATAAATTAACTTTCATTGCATAAACTTACTAAATAAATATTATGCACCATAATTATTTAAGCTTTCATATTATGCATTTAATGAAAATGTATATTATCCTTGCTTTACAAAATGTTACAATCACATGAGGATACAATACATTATGATATCATATATGAAAGCTAATAATGTAGCAAGACTAGAAATATTGAAGTGCAGGATAACGATCATCTGTAACAAATTGCCACATCTATGTGCTACATTTTAAAGGAGCTAAACTAATGAGAATTGTGGAAGAAGAAAAAGAAAATAGAAGGTTTGGAGATAAGTAACAAAAAAGTTGCAGTTGTCTAAGAGAAGCTTCCATGAACAAAAGCATGGGAGAAAAACAAAGCTTCAAAGAAATGCTACATCGGCTTGTGTTGTCTGTCAATCTAAATGAGAAAATATCAACAGACAAATGTAAACCAAGAAGTTAAAGAAGAAACCATGATTAGAGAGCTTCAGTTGCAGATTACTTATATCTGATCAGTCTGTCCAAGATAAAAGCACAAGGATGAAGAAGCAACTCAGGGCTTTGCAGACAGAGGTGTTGAAGATGAAGCCATGGTCGAAGAAGCATAACTCTGTTCGAGAAATTCAAACCAGCTACACCAACCAGACAAAGCATGTTTGAGATAAAGAAAGAAGAAGTTCCATCAAATACTCAGACAGAGGAAGAAAGAAGAATTGCCACCTAGACGACCAAGCATAAGAAAAGAGACTTTATCTAATCAATAAAGTTAAAGAAAGAATTCATCTGAGGATAAGATGGTTTGATATAAGGGAGAGTAACTTTAGATAAGCCAAGACAGATAGATTAAGATTGAAGAGATAAGGAAGTTGCTAGAACAAACCCCTTCTGTTGCTCGAAGTGTGCAGAAAAGCTAAAGAACTTCACCTCATCTTCAAATTAAAAGGTCATTTGTTACGACAGACAAAGTTCAACCAAAGCAGAAGATGATGAAGATGTTGCATGTGAGCATAGACGAAGCTGAACATAAAAAGAGCTACTTGGATCGAATTGAGATATAATAGACAAAGGCATGATCATCTACAACTTATGATAGACAAATGTGACGCGCAAAGTATTCTATCTAAGACAAAGCAAAACACACTTCTTTTATTGCTTACACCAGATGAACGCCACACTTCTTCTATTTGAGCAAGTTGAAGTTAGCTTCATCTGGCACTTTAACAGACAATAAGGAATAAAAGAAGAAGATCTCACTTTGTCTATTAGTGCATAACTAAGCAAACTTCATCTGTCACCTTTAACAAACGATGAAGAACAAAGGAAGCATATCCTACTTCATCTGCTTGTATTAAGGGAACTGTTTGTCAATCGATCAGCTCATCTTCATCAGCACTATTTAAGTTAATTTTTCTTCTTCAATAGACAAATTATATACATGAAGGATCAATCAATAGATAAATCTTCTAGAGGAATTATGACAGACAAAGAAGTGTTTGTCTATCAGTTGGTGTAACTTCATATGCATCAAAGTTTGCCTGCTACTTGATAGACAATCATTCTTATGGAAGTTCAACTGAAAGACAAACCCTAGGAGAATTTGTTTGTAAATTATGGCAGACTAATGCAGACAGAGAGAGGCCAATGACTTGTCAAAGTAATACTGATTTATATGACTATGTTTACAAATGGCATCTATACATGGGCCATCATTGTGTAGACTCATACCAGTCATCATTTTTGTTAATAACCAACACTGCAAGCTTTTCAATGCTGTGACAAATTAAATGAGGAATATATTTATCATAGCTCATCCTCCTCTCTGATTGGCATTGCAGTAGCTCGAGACAAAACAAAAAGACCTGGAATTCAACGGCAGAAAATTCAAATGATCTTATTCATTCAATGTTGCTCTCATCTCTACATTGATCAGCTCCCATCTTCTCCAACGGTCAAGATTTTGAAGAAGCTATTTAAGGAAAAGAAGTGGGATAATTCGGTGGTGGTGAAGGAACCCATTATGAATGCACTCAATATGACGCAAATCCTTCCACCCATAGCCAAAAGCTTAAATTGTCATCTTGATTTCTAAGCTTAAATCTACTTATCTTCATGGCCATCTTATTTAATTTTGGGAAGATCTTTTTATTAATAAAGCTGTAAAAGATCTAATCTTTCCTTGTGCTTAAATGTGTAATGGTTTTTTGGTTAATTTGAAAACCAGAGATTTTATGGTTAACTCATCAAACCACTTTGTAATGAGTTCGTGGTAAGTGTAAGAAAACCACATTGTATGAGTTGGTAATAAGCTCAAAAAAACTTCCAAGTTTTCCTATGATCTTTGAAACGGGCGAGTATTTTGATTAACTCATAAAACTAGAAGAAGTGTCAGGGACACTGAGTATGCCCCCTGAAGCTAGAATCCAAAAGAAGTGTCAGGGACACTTATGTATTCCATTTATGGGGTATAGTGGATCCCAAGGTACAATGAGTTGGTGTCCTTGGAAGAGTAGATGTAGGGACAAGGTCCTAAATCACTATAAAAATTATCTTATCTGTGTGTGTGTTTGTCCATTTGTTTTATTCTTCATGCATCTCTTTATTCACCATATGCCATACCACATATAAGCACAAAAAGAAGAAAATGGTCCAACAGGGGTTAAGGAATGAATTTTTATTTACCCAATTTACCCCTCCCCTCTTGGGTTAAGCCATCCTATGGGCATCTTACAACAACCAACTCACTGGTTTCCAAGATCACCAACAAACTTACACAATGATGGTTTTTCTAAGCTCACCACCAACTCACTAGTTTCGAAGATCACTAGCAAACTTATATAATGATGGTTTTCCCAAGCTCACCACAAACTTAATAACCTCATTTCACAAGCTAAGTAGAAACTCTACCTTTATAGGTATTGGGTGTACAAGGTAATGCCTCTATCTCAGTGGATGAGTACATATAGTTAACGCATAAATACAAATGATAAATCAATAACCACTTTATAATGAATATGAACTCCCTTGAAGTGGTATTGATGTAGCCTTGAAGTTCCTTGATCTTGGCAGCATCTTGGAGTGAAAACATTATGAAACCTTGAATGAGATTCTTATTGTTTTGAAGAAGGTGGCCTTGAAGATTTGTTAAATTCAAGCTCTTAAAAGATATGAAGTTTACAACTCTTGGCTGAGGATTGCAAAGATTTGTGGAAGGTTTAGGCTCAATTCTTTTTTTTTCTTCTCCTTCAACTCTTGAAATGTCCTTGTTAGGATTACTATGTATGATTTTAATGACAACAAAACTTATACTAAGATAAGATTTAAGCAAATGATATATAAGCTTGCACTATGAACAACTATGCTTGGAATGAATGCATGTTTATGAAAGTTTAAATTACACAAGCATATACTCATGACGCAATTAATCTTCAATCATAAATATGTTGAATCATATGATCTTTATGATGAATCTAATTTTGATTATCACCCTTTAAATATGTATGTTGAATCATATGTTTGTGCTAAGTTTTACGGAGTTATCATATTACGTGCCTAAATAAAGATGTTTACTATCCTTGATTCAAAACAAGTGCAAACTATATAAGGATAAATATAATTTGACAAAATGATATATTTCAAGGCTAACAATGTAGCATGTGCAGAAACTTGTAAGCGTAGAACAAAAATCAACTACCTCAACCATCTGCTACATCTTAGAAGGATTAAGCTACTAAAAATATGTAGATCACAGAAAAAGAGGAAGAAGAAAACAAAGGGTTCAAGATGTGTTGCAATTATCTTGCTTTATCTGTAATATCTAGAAAAAGATTCTCATGGAAAAATGCAAAGCAACGATAAAAACAAGCTCAAAATGAAGCCAAGGTCAAGAAACAAAAACTTCCTTTGAGAATATAAATGCGGACAATCTAGAATGACCAAGGCTAAATTTTTTCGAGACTAAGCAGAAGAAGCAATATCACTAAGAACTTGAACAAATGTAAAGAAAGCTTTACCGGAGCAAGAAGACTTCGTCCGACTAAAAGAAGCTAAGAAGTAAATATGAACTCTGTCTAAATCACTGGAAGCTCGAACAAATGTAAGGACAGAGGAACAACTTCATCAGAAGAAAAAGACAAGCCTTGGACAAATGTAGAAGAAAAAGACAAGCTTCAGACAAAGCAAAATGAAGAAACTTTAAGAATGGCTAAGCAAAATTTGTCCAAAACTAACTTGGGGCAAAGTAACGGTTCAAATAGTTGTCCAATTTTAACTTTGGACAAATGCCAAAGAGAAGAAACTTTATCCAATGAGCATAAACCAAAGAGAGAATTCATCCAAGATTAATCCTGGACAAATGCATACAATTGAAAGTTGAGCCCTTGTCTAATGTTAATCATTATGTGACTAGCAATTAATCAAAAGCATCAAAATGACATCTATGCTCATGCTCTCAGTGAGCAAAATCAACCAATCACCATTTTCAATAATAAAAAACTCTATAGGGTTTCCAATTATGACAAATCAAATCATAAGAAGAATATTTTCACAACACCCGATTCCTTCTCTCTATGAAGAAGAAGGTTGCAAACCTTCCTACAACTAAGAATCAATCAGAAGATAATGGACCTCAATGGTAGAAAACTTCAAACGGTCTTCTGCATTCAATGTTGTTCACCCATCCTTCTCCAATGCAGAAGTCTTTTAAAGAGCTACTTAAGGAGATGAGTTGGAGGATTCGAAGGAGCGAAGGAACATTTTTAAAGATCTCAAATCATCTACAAATCCTTCCACCCATGGTCAAGAGCAAAAACCTTCAAATATCCACACAAGAGCTTTAATGTTCAAAATTTTGAAGGCCATTTTCTTATAGTATGGCAAGATCTTTTATATTACAAAGAGTAACTCAAAGATTAAGTCTTCCCTAGCGCTTCAATGAAACACTTTGTAAAAGTGTATAAGTTTTCTAGTTAACTTAAAAATCAGAGAGTTGATGGTGAGCTCTAGAAAACCATCAAGTTTGCTACTGATCTTTGAACTAGTGAGTGTGTGGTGAGCTCAGGAAAACCACATTGTATGAGTTTTTTGCTGAACTCAGAAAATCAGATTGTGATTTGTTGGTGAGCTCAGGAAAACCATTAAGTTTGTTGGTGAGGTTTGAAACTGGTGAGTTTCTAGTGAGCTTGAGAAAACCAGATTGTATTCCATTATATGTGTTATAGTGAAACCTAAGGCACAAGAAGAGTATGCTCTTAGAAGAGTAGAGTATTTGCCTGAACTACTATAAAAAATTATGTTGTTTGCATGTATGCTTGATTACGTTACTTTCCTCACAATTTACTGTTTTATCATTTATTTTATAATTGCATAGCACATGAGGGCACAAAGGGGGAAATTGGTTTAATAAGGGGTTAAACGAATATATTTTTATAAACCCAATTCTCCCCTCCCTTCTTGGGTTAAGCCATCCTATGGGACTTAACAAGTGGTATCAGAGTAGGCTCAATAACTAATTCTATTGACCCATTTGGCTTACCCAATAATATCATCCTCTATTTTTTCCAAAGGATACTTCATTTTTCAACTTCCATATTATGATGGATCCAATTATACATAATAGAAGAGGAGATTGGAAATACATCTTATAGCCAATGATCTTTAGCTATGAAAAATTATTATTATTGGCATAAGTAAGGATGAAGAGAGAAAGCAAAGTAAGAAAATATTAAGGCTAAAATGTCATCCTACATGCTCTCTGCCCCAACATTTGCAAGTTTATCTTAACTTGTAAAAGTGTAAAGAAATACGTGGGACAAGTTACAGACAATTTCAAAGGGGCAAGTTAATTTTCATTCAAATGAAACTACTAAGATTGATTTCAATGCAGGAAATTAAGAAAAGGAGGAACAAACTTCTGAAGAAGAAGTTCAATCTATGCAAACAAAAGAATTGGAAATTTAAGATACACCATAGATTAAGGGGGAGCAATCTCAAGAAAAGATTGAAAATCAAGAAGAATTGATGCAAATTGAAAAATCCCCAAAGTTTAATGAAGAAGAAGAAAGGAGCCCTGGTTTGAAGAAAGAAAATGAAGAAAAGATGAAATACCAAGTTCCTTCAAAAAGCAAGTGGTTCCTAGATAATGAATGAACAAGTCAACTTTTATAAGAACCAAAGGTCGAAGGTAAGTGCAGGTATGGTACCTAAACTCAAATGATTTTATTATGAGTCATTATCTGCATTTAAAATTTTATGTGTATATCTATTATTAATTCATTTGTACATTGATAGAACCTAGGATTTAGTCTGGAATAAATCAAACTCTAAAGTCATAAATTAAAAGATAACTAGGAATAAGAAAATATATACCATCCAAATAATTAGTAACTTAAAGATAAGAATGCCTAAAAGACACATAATTCAAAATATAATAAAATTGTGAAATAACTCAACTGAATGATTATGCTCAAAAATTCATATTCAATTATTGACAAAAATGAGTTGATGGAGCATATAAAGTTGTCATTCTTATGACGTAATTCATAACTATGCTAGTTCAAAGATCTCAATGTTAGCTATGATTAAAGCAGAAGTCTATCTGGGTTACTTATGAAAACTACTTTGAATCAATAATATAACTTACTGCATACTATTGTGGATAAAATGACAATTTGCACTAATTAATTGGCAATATATGCTTGAGCCTATCAATGAAAAGAAAGTGCAAGAGTTTCTTTAGTATATGCAGGAAAGTTTGAAAATGAACATAAAGAATAAGAAATAGCATAATAAAAAATCAAAATCTTCTTCTTAGCTCACAAATCCAAGCAAAAGAGCCAACAAGTTCAAGCTCCGGATGCAAGAGAAGGATTGGACAAAGCAAGATTCTATTTTGGACAATCTCAAATAAAGCATCTATAATAGTAAATAGCAAAAGCGAAATGAATGGTCAAGACTGACAACAATATCTATGAGCTTAAATGAGAAAATCATCAAAGGAAGCATTAAAGGAGATAAGTTGTCTAACTTGACTATACATTGTTATGCACTCTAGATGCCTTGGATTTGAATAGATATAAAGTTACTATTTTAACTAAATCATTCTGAAAACATTAATTAATTAGTAAAATGATTAGTCTTTAAACATCATTACAGTCCTGAGGCATAGTCAAGCCTATTTTGGAAGCTTCACAGTTTAAGGTCTCAAATAGAAATTCCATTCTGTAATCATGGTTAAGGCTTGATCTTTTAAAACATAAACACCTTGAGCAATAACTTGAAGTTTAAATAAACATTTAAATATTAATCTATTAATAACTATGATATTTTAAAAATGATGTTTGGCATGTTATTTTTATGATCTGCCTAGCTTGTTATATTAGTTATACATAATTTGATTTCATTATGTTGATTGATTAAAATAAAAGAAGGATCAAAAGATGAAAGAAGCCAATAATTAGAAGAAATTGAAAACAAAAAAATCATTAAGAGAAACCACCTGAAGTTCTAGGACCTTCTCACCTCCAAGTAATATGAGCAAAAGAAAATATAGAGAAGGAAAGGAGTAGAAGAGGTTAATAGGAAGAAAGTCCCCACTCCCAAATTTTAGTCTAGGAATCTTCTAGCATAACAAAGGTTAACACTTATCTGTTAGGCAAACCAGTCCACATTCTAAAAGAGACTAACTTGAGTTTTCTCGATAATTGCAAATAAGAAATTTGATGAACTACTAAGGATGGACTAAGTTAACGAAATAAGAAACACCCCTAGAACTAGTCAAGGGGCTCGTTTTTAAATCTAGTCTCCTGATTAGATAAGTTTTAGAAAATATACATGTAGGATCATACTGTGTCACATTATGTGAGGCTAACAAAATATTTGAACATTTTCATACTTTTATGAATGAAGAGTGACTGCATAGAAACCACTATTTTGAAGAAAACGAAAATCAAACTGTCATACTATATGATAGAAATCAATATAACATAGACGGAAAAAGGTGAAAGTGAAGAAGAGAAAATAGAAGAAAGAGTGACGATGAAAATCTTGAAGACCACTTTTCATCATCTAAGGACAAATTTAGGCAAGGAAACTAAAGGAATTAGGAAAGAAAGTAACAAAGTTGAAAGAAGAAATGTTCTTAGAAAAGACTATGAATCTAGATATTCTTCTTTTCAAGACTAGAAAAACTTCCTAATAGAATGTTATGGTATGACCTATAATCTAGTATACATAACTGATTAATATGATTTTGGGAGAAACCTATCCATGTTTGAGTATTATCCATAAAACTCTTATATCAAAGTATAACCTTTTTATCAAACCAGAAACATTATTTGAAATATCCTTGCACAAAATGTCCTTAAATCACAAATGTACCCATGACTGAATCTATATTGATCTATCATGATAAACATCTAACAAATAGTTGTGTGATTTCAAAACCTTTAGTAGCAAACATATAATGTTTGAATGTTGCCAATGTATTATTATAGGAATGCTTTCTATAGAAAATATGACTTAGTGAAGTTTATTTCCCTAATGAATCTAAAATCACATGCATGAACTTCATATGTTATTGTCCTCACCTTTCCAAGCCATGATGAAATAAACCACTCAAAGAAAGTGAGAAGAAAGAAACATAGAAGGAACAAAACATAATATTAAATCAAGTGGAGAGAATGCAAATGAATCCACACACATAATAAGTTTATACAGATCGCCAAAGTTCCTAATGAAAAACTATCATTCTAACAGATGGAAAGCAATTATTCAGTTAAAACATCTATGATAGCTTGAAGCTCCTCTATTTGCTTATGATCCTCGGCCAACTCTGCCTGCAATGCCTTGATTCGATCCATAACCTCCATGTAAGCAATGCAACATTTAGTCAGAAGACCATCAGAGTTAAGGTTTATCCCTCTAGCATAAAACAATTCCTCCTTCAATTGTTTTATCTCTTCATTTAGAAAATGAATTCACTTAATGGTATGGAATTATCATCATGTTTATCAACCTGAACCTGCTTAGAAGGAGAACTCAATGACGCCATGACTGCTACCTATCATAGATACCCATCTTGTATCCACTAAAACATTGTCCTGTTTCTCATCTTCTCTAGACGTGGTAGAGAATATGAAGCATCTGCACCCTTTCCCATGCAAAGTATTAATTATGTCATTTAAATTTCTTAATCGTCTATCATAGTATCTACAAGAGACAAAAACATGTGTTCATAAATATCAATAAGAACCCAACTAGGATCATGCATTATCAATCATAACTATTGAATGACAGAAATGATGTGTCTATTACTTTACTAAAATATGATGCACATGCAAGAAATTGTCTTGAAATGATTTCAATATTAGTTTAGTGTTGTCTGAGAATAATGATGATGTAAGAATACTTGAAAGGTATTTACATATCTTTGAAACATCAATTACAATTATCTAATGTTCGAATGTTGCCCATGATATGAATCTGTTCCTTATATTAATGAATATCATGCTCATGGTTATACTTAATATGGTTGCGCATTTTTAGGAACTCAACACTATGGGACATGGCATATATCATAATACACCTTTAAATTACCCTATACTGAACCTTTTTGATTCTAACAAAAAGGGGGAAAAAATGTGAGACTTGTGAGAAAGAAAAATGAGAGACTAGACTAAAAGGGGGAGATCACTTGAATTATTTAGGAGGAGATCACTATGTAGACCTTTAGCATATTTCTTAAACTGTCACAAGTCCTCAAGTTTTGTTATCATCAAAAAGGAGGAGATTGTTAGGATTATTGTGTTTGATTTTGATGATAACAAAACTTGTATTAAGATAAAATTAATTAAAATGATATATAAGCTTGAATTGTGAACAAATATGCTTGGAATGAATGTGTGTTAATGAAAGTTTAAATTACACAAGCATATACTCATGACGCAATTAATCTTCAATCATAAATATGTTGAATCATATGACCTTAATGATGAATTTAATTTTGATTATCACCCTTTAAATATGTATGTTGAATCATATGTTTGTACTATGCTTTACTAAGTTATCATATTATGTGCCTAAATAAAGATGTTTACTATCCTTGATTCAAAACAAGTGCAAACTATATGAGGATAAATATAATTTGACAAAATGATATATTTCAAGGCTAACAGTGTAGCAAGTGCAAAAACTCTAAAGCGCAGAACTACCATCAACTACCTCAACCATCTACTACATCTTAGAAGGATTAAGCTATTGAAAATATGGAGATCATAGAAGAACAGTAAGGAAAAAAATGAAAGGGTCCAGATGTGTTGTAAATAACTTGCTTTGTTTGTAATATCTAGAGAAAGATTCTCACAGAAAAATACAAAGTAATGAGAAAAACAAGCTTAAGATGAAACCAAGGTCAAGAAACAGAAACTTCCCCCAAGAATATAACCTCGGATAATCCAGAATGACCAAGACTAAATTTGTTTGAGACTGAGCAGAAGAAGCAACATCACCAGGAACTCAGACTAATGTAAAGGAAGCTTTGCCTAACCAAGAAGACTTTGTCTGACTCAAAGAAGCTAAGAAGTAAATATGAACTTTGTCCAAATCCATGGAAGCTTGGATAAATGCAAGTAAAGAGAAGGAACTTCATCAAAAGAAAAACACAAGCCTTGGACAAATACGAAGGAAAAAGACAAGCTTTGGACAAAGCAGAATGAAGTAATAGTTCAAATAGTTATCTAATATTAACTTTGGACAAATGCCAAAGAGAAAAAACTTTGTCCGATGAGTATAAACCAAAGAGAGAATTCCTCCAAGATTAATCTTAGACAAATGCATACAATTGAAAGTCAAGCCCTTGTCTAATGTTAATCATTATATGACTAGCAATTAATCTGAAACATCAAAATGGCATCTCTACTTGTACTTTTGGTAAGCAGAATCAATCAGTCACCATTTTCGGCAATAAACGGCGCTGTAGGGTTTCTAGTTGTGACAAGTCAAGTCATAATAAGAACATTTTCACAACAACTGATTCCTTCTCGCTGTTAAGAACAAGGTTGCAAACCTTCCTACAACTAAGAGTCAATCAGAAGACAATAGATTTCGATGGGAGAAAACTTCAAATGGTCTTCTGCATTCAATGTTGTTCAACTGTCCTTCTCCAACACACAAGTCTTTTGAAGAGGTACTTAAGAAGATGAGTTGGAGGATTTGAAGGAGCGAAGGAACATTTTTAAAAGAGCGAAGGAATCATCTACAAAAGGTTCCACCCGTGGCTAAGAGTAAAAACCTTCAAATATTCACACAAGAGCTTCAATGTTTAAAATCTTAAAGGTCATTTTCTTTATAGTATGGGAAGATCTTTTACATTACAAAGAGTAGCTCAAAAATCAAGTCTTCCCTAGTGCTTTAATGAAACATTGTGTAACAATGTATAAGTTTTCTAGTTAGCTTGAAAATTAGAGAGTTGATGGTGTACTCTAAAAAACCATTAAGTTTGCTGGTGATCTTTGAAAGCAGTGAGTTTGTAGTGAGCTCTAGAAAACCACATTGTATGAATTTCTGGTGAGCTCAAAAAACTAGATTGTGAGTTGGTGGTGAGCTCAGGAAAACCATTAAGTTTGTTGGTGAGTTTTGAAACCAGTGAGTTTCTAGTGAGCTTGGGAAGATCAGATTGTATTCCATTATATTTGATATAGTAGAACCCAAGGCACAAGGATAGTGTGCTCTTAGAAGAGTGGAGTAGAGAGGTTGCCCAAATCACTATAGAAAATCATGTTATTTATGTATGTGCTTGTTTATGTTATTTTCCTTATAATTTATTATTTTATCATTTATTTTATAATTGCATAGCACACAAGGATGCAAAGAGGGAAATTGGTTCAATAAGTTGTTAAGTGAATAATTTTTTAAATCCCAATTCACCCCTCTCCTCTTAGGTTAAGCCATCATATAGGAACCGATAGTTCCAACTCATCTCCTTAAGAAGCTCTCTCAAAAACTTGATCATTGGAGAAGGATAGGTTTCATTGAATGCAGAAATGGAGATAGATGAGCACCATTGAATATAGAAGACCATTATGAATTTGTCTTATTGGAATGTGTTGCTTTTGATTAGTTCTAAACTACTGGAAAGTCTACAACCTCATTCTTAACAGAGAAGAAGATGATTACTCAAAAATACAAAAGGTTTTTGCAAAGCATTAACTCTTTGAATCGTTTGAAAATAGCATTTTTTTTACTATAGCAGCATTACTGTAGCACTCACAGAGATAATGCTCTATCCGTAGTTAATTTTGGACAAATTGAACACCAGGCCATTTGTACAAAAATCACTATAGCAAACACTATAATAGTTACTGTAGCAATTGTGAAGACATGACCTTAGCTGAAGTAAATTTCAGACAAATTGAGTGTCTGACTTTGTCTGAGAATCATGACATTTTCTGGCGTTACTATAGTAAAACACCATAATAGTCATGAACAGTTTTGTCTAAAGTTATTTCTGCTTTGTCTGAAGATCACTATAATAGAGCTTTGTCCGTAATTCCCTATATTAGAACTTTGTCCAAAATTCATTGTAGCAACTACTTTAGTAATACTGTAGCAAAATTACTATAGCAGTGCTCCTGCACTTAGAAATTTTTACACTTTTGTCACCTTGTTAATTTGATATTTTTCATCATAATATAATTATCCACATTGAATGAGTACAAGTTGTAAAGCATGAATATACTCTTTGAAGCACATTCTTTTATTTTTCAACAGTTTGTGTATTTTCCAAAATATAACTTATTTAAGCATTAATTTTCTTTTGCAAATCTTGAAACATATGTCTTCAACATAAATAAATATGATCCGACATATGAAAATATATAAACACAATTAAATGCAATATAGATCAAGGTAGTTTCTTCATCAACGTGTCTAATATGCTTGCGCAAATAACATTCCAACAAAGGACGCATATTTCAAGCATATTTGCCTACTTTTCAAGCTTTGTAATGTAAAAGTCTCATTAGTATAATTTTAGTCTTAAGATAATTTTTCTTATCATCAAAATCATACAATAATCCCAACAATCCCCCCCTTTTTATGATGACAAAACTTGAAGACTTGTGGCATTTAAGGAACATGCTAATAAGCCAATAGCAAACTCTCCCTATCTAATTGAAATGTAAAATCCTATGGAGTTGGATACTTTAAACATATAAATAGGAACAACATATATGATGGTATGTTCTCTCTGAGACACAAGTCATGACAACTCAAGTTTCTCACAAGTCTCTCCACACAAGTCTTCTATTTTCCTCCCCCTTTTTGTTAGCTTAAAAAAGGTGTATTAAATGAGTGGGATGCGCCTCCCCTTTTTTGATTTTTCTTACATGTTTCTCATTTATTTGTGGTTCTTAGCTATTTATAAGTTAAGCATCCACTGAAATTTTCTTTATTCAGAATGAAATTTCTATCATTTTGATTATTAGATGATGCTTTAGCAATCTGATCTACTTTACTTTCTATCTATAGAAGATGGACTAAAAAATATGGCCATTAAGGTAATCTCTATCAAATTCTCTAAGCAAAGGTGCTTAACAAAGGCATTGATTGCCACACTTTGAATCCATAGAGAAATCTTTAACTGATGATATAATGATGTTGATGCTCAGATTGAGGTCTATTTACTATGATAAGATCACCATCTTCTAATACTATATCACTTAACTTTGATTTGCTATGTTTCTTTAAAAATAGACTACTTTTGCTCTTTATTTAGCACTCCACATGATATTCATGTGAATTGGAACATTTCTCAGGCTTTCTCAAGTTCTTTGAATTCACATTCTTGGAAATCAACAACTTTTTAGAAATATATTTAGGAATGCTAATTTCTTCTAACCTAAACTTTGGATCATCAAAGTAATTAAATTTTAGTGCTTGATCCAAGGATGCTTCATGAAAATACTTCTTCAATTCATCTAATATTAGATTTGCAAGAAACGTCATTATTTCTATTTGTAAGGCATTTCATTATGAAACTTGAATAAAGTGGGGCAATCTAAACTTGATGATTATCAATACAATAGACATCACTTTTTATGCTCACTCTGACCACACTCATTCAGTTATCTTTCTTTGTAAGCCTTTTGTATGTCCTTGTATGCTCATAAGTGCTTTGCAAATCTATTCATACCATCATTTATGCATCTCATCAATTGAATAAATCATTCAAGTATTATACCTCAATATTCAACATAGGATTTGATCGCTAAAGAATTTATCAATGCAAGGTAGTAGAATATAGACTAGTCATAGATATTTTATGTTAATCTCCTATCTCTCATATTTAGATGCATGCCTTTCTAAGTTCTGATCAATAAGGTGTGCATTATAAATTTTTCAAGCTTGATAAATTATGTTAGAATTGAGCATTTTCATCTTTCTCTTCAATTTCTAGACTTGGATTATTATTTTTCTTCTAAATAGATTTTCAATATTTTATAATCACATTTGAGTAAATATTGAACTTAATAAAGTTTGCTTCTATTCCAAACATCAAAATCTGTAAAAAGAAGTTGAAAATATAATAGGTGTCACTTTTAGGCAAATTCAGGTACTTTTGGAGTTAGATTTGGGAAATGCGTTCAACATCAAAGTTGTAGCCATTGTTCTTATCGTTCCAATGCAATAGAATCACATGATGTTATTTTTTATGAGAAACTTATGACTAAAACACTACTACTATCTCTTGTAGCTGAAACAGTGTCCAAAATAATAACTCCTAATGTTGTCAAAAGATGTCACTTTGAGTTGAAAAAAAAGTAATCAGCACGAAAGTGGTATCCCTTCAAATTATCTATCTAAAATATTAAAAATTATTTAATTTTGAATTCGTATGAGAAAGTTATGATCAAAACACTAAAACTTCTCTGGACGATGCAAAAATTTCAAATAATGCAGAAAACAGCGTGGGGTGAAACAAACCATGATATATTATTTGAATTTCCTCATCATATGTTTTCAAGTTGTATATTCTCAAACATTATAGTCATGAATAGTAGGAATAATGGATAAGATGTAGTAATTCATAACATGAGTATAACTTTTAAGCATTTGCCAAGATTTAAGTTATTTTATTAATTGTTTCAATCTTAGGAATTCAAGCCTTAATGATGGTTACAGAAGGAATGACTAGGCATGAAATACCTATTTGAGACCTTAAACCATGAGGTTTCCCAAAGAGACTTAACTTATGCCTTGGGACTGCAATGACATTAAGGATTAATCATTTTACGCATGAACTTAAAATTTTAGAATAATTTAGCTCAAATCGATGAGATCATTTCAATTCAAATCCAAGGCAGTTAAATGCATATTTTAGGAACATCAAGAATGTATAGTAGTGAAATGCTTATATTCAATGTACTTATCAATCAAATATATATCAAGTTTGGCAAACTTATTTCCTTTGTCACTTCCTTTTTTAATTTCTAAATTTGAGCTCATAATTGGTGATGCCAATCGTGACTTTCCATCTAGCACTTTTTGATTTGATACCACTCATTGATTTTTCTTTAGCTTGAAGTTGTAGGCAAAGAAGATATTTTGATTTCTCATCATTCTTTTTGTTCCATGTGCTCATTTCAAGCTTTTCCTACATACACTTGACAGATTCTTGCACTTTTTTTTCTTTCATTAGCAAAATCAAATAGATGTGAGCTTTATACAATAATTTAATTAGTACAATTCCTTTCTATAACAAGATAGTATGTAATTAAAAATCTAGACTAGTTAGTAAAATAGAATACACTTCATCATTTTGAATAGATCATTCGTTATTTAAATAATTTGCTTCTTATATGAATGTTTTCTTTTTCCTGGGTGTCGCTAAAATTCTATTTCAATTTGTGTTTTAGTTTTGTATCATGAATTTATTTGATTTAAATTCTTCTAAACTACGTTAAACCTTAAAGTTATATTTATGTACACATAAGCTATATTACAGACAAATGAATGAGGATTGTAAATGCAGATCATGACAGAATATAAAGCAATTTGAGTTTAACAATCATACCTATACTTACCTTTCCTCCTCTTTAATCTGAGAGGATTTCTTAGTAGATTTGGCCTCTTCAATTTGAATTGGAGGCACTGCAATTTCTTTTTCTTTGGGAGGCTCCTCCTTTACTTTGTTGGGTTACTGCCCCTCAACTAATGCTTCCATGATTTCTTCTTCTTTCTGTTGCTCTTCTTATATTCTTCCTTTTCTCTTCTTTCTCTTGCACTTAAATCAATCTTAGTACAACGATTAGTGAAACTTGAACACCAATCAACTTGCCCCTTAGAAATTGTTTGTAACCTATCTAACATTTCTCTTGCACTCTTATAGGTTAAGACAAACTTGAAAATGGTGGGGCGGAGAGCATGAAGTAAGGCATTCATAGCCTTGATATTTTCTTGCCTTGCTCTCTCTTCATCCTCACTTATGCAAACAAAAATGATTTTCCATAACTAAAGGTCATTGGACATAAGATATATTTTCAATCTCCTCTTCCATTGTGCATAATCTAATCCATCATATTATGGAAGTTGGGAGGTAGAATATTCTTCACAGAACGTAGAAGATAACTGTATTGGGTTATTCATGCAGATCTCCACAATTAGTTATGTAGCCGGCTTTGATACAACTTGTTGGGGCCCGTAGGTTAGCTTAACTCAAGAGGGGAGGGGTGAATTGGTTTACAAAAATTTATTGCTTAACCTCTGTAAGATTAATTTCTCTCTTTTCGTGCTTATGTGCTATGCAATAATAAAGTAGTAAAGCACAAGTAAAACAATAACAAATAGCACACACACAAACAACATAGTTTTTTATAGTGGTTCGGGCAACCTCCCTACTCCACTCTTTGAAGAGCACACTATCCTTATCCCTTGGGTTCCAATAATATGGGTTGGTTTTCCATGATCTTACCAACAAACTCACACATTGGTTTTCTCAAGGTTAACAGAAACTCATTGGTTTCCAAGATCACAAGAAAACTTATATAATGATGGTTCTCTAGCTCACCACCAACTCACTGGTTTCCAAATCACCAATAAACTTATACAATGATGGTTTTCCCAAGATCACCACCAACTCAACAACCTTGTTTCCTGAGTTAAGTAGAAACTCTACCTTTATAGGTATTGGGTGTACAAGGAAATGTCACTATCTGGGTGGATGAGTACACACAGTTAAAGCACAAATACAAATGATAAATCAATAAGCACTTTATAGTGAATTCAAACTCCCTTGAAGTAGTATTGATGTGGCCTTGAAGTTCCTTGATCTTGGTAGCACCTTAGAATGAAAACACTTAGGAAACTTGAATGGGTTTCTTGTTTTTTTGAAGAAGATGGCCCCTAAGATTTTTAAATTTAAAGCACTTGAGAAAGATATGAAGGTTACTACTCTTTGCCTAGGATTGCAAAGATTTGTGGAAAGTTTTAGCTCAATCATTTTTCTTCTTCTTCTCCTTCAACTCTTAAAATGTCCCAACTCATCTCCTTAAGTACCTCTCTCAAAAACTTGATGATTGGAGAAGGATGGGTTTCATTTAATGCAGAAATGGAGGTAGATGAGCACAATTGAATGTAGAAGACCATTATGAATTTCTCCCATTGGATTTGTCGCTTATAATTGGTTCTAAACTGCTTAAGCCTCATTCTTGACATAGAAGAAGATGATTGCTCAAAAATGGAGAGCTTTTTGCAAAGCATTAACTCTTTGAATCATTTGAAAAAACTACAATTTTTACTTTTGCAAGTTACTATAGCAGCGTTACTATAACACTCACAAAGACAATGCTTTGTCCATAGTTAATATTGGATAAATTGAACACTAGGCCATTTGTCCAAAAATCATTGTAGTAAACACTATAGCAAGCACTATAGTAGCCGCGAAGACACAACTTTATCCAAAGTTAATTTTTGACAAATTGAGCATTGGACTTTGTCTGAGAATCACAACTTGTCCACAATTACTATAGTAGCATTACTGTAGCAGATCACAGTAGTAGCCATGAGTAGCTTCGTCCAAAGTTAGTTCCTCTTCACCCAATACTGTAGCAACTACTGTAGATAATCTTTGTCTGAAGACCACTGTAGTAGAACATTGTCCAAAATTCACTATAGCAACTACTGTAGTGGTACTATAGTATTTTACTCTAGCAACGCTCCTGCACTTAGAAATTTTTGCACTTTTGCCACCTTGTTAATTTGATATTTTTCATCATAATATAATTATCGACATTAAATGAGCATAAGTTGTAAAGCATGAATATACTCTTTGAAGCACATTCTTTCATTTTTCAACGGTTTGTGTATTTTCCAAAATATTACTTATTTAAGCACTAATTTTCTTTTGCAAATCTTGAAACATATGTCTTCAACATAAATAAATATGATCTGATATATGATAATATATAAACATAATTAAATGTAATATGGATCAAGGTAGTTTCTTCATCAAGGTGTCTAATATGCTTGCACAAATGACAATCTAACAAAGCACGCATATTTCAAGCATATTTTGCCTACATTTCAAGCTTTCTAATCTAAAAGCATCATTAGTATAAATCAAGTCTTAAGACAAGTTTTATTGTCATCAAAATCATACAATAATGCCAATAGTCATGTCTTACCGCCTGCCACATTTTTCAAAAGATTTGAAGCTATCTTCAGACCATCTAAAACAATGAAGAAGAAACCACCTAGCAAGCCCATGCCACCTGTGCATAACGCCTGGAATGTAGCCGAATACTGCAGGCACTTGTGGTATCACTTGCTAATGTATAGAGACATGGGTTTGAGATTTCTTGCAGAGTTCCAACCATAGTCGATTCACCATCAACCTACCATATCGACTGAGGCACAGCCAAATACAATAATCACCCACGAGATTGCCTGCCGATCCCAATGGTCAAAAATTCAAATGTTGCAAAGCCGCTTTGTCTTACTAAATTAATTCCAACAGTCTTATTTTTAAGAGTGCTATTTCAGTAGAATTGGAGGCACATTTCAAGGGTTGAACAAGTTGGGATTAAGCTTAACTTTCAAGAAATTCTTTGCATCCCTTAGGTTAAGTGCTTAAACTTCTTCATGTTCACTCAAGAGTTTTCGTCTTCCTAATCTTCAACAAAGGCCTTCTTCAACAACACAAAGGCAAGATCTTCTGCACCACAAAGAGCCACTCAAGATCAAGTCTTCCCTTGAGCTTACAGCGACACACTAGTCAAAAATTGTAATTCTTTATTTTTTTATTTGTGTGTACCTTAAGTTGGTAGAGGAGACCAATCTCAAGAAGAGCAAGTGTATTCATTGGAGTGTGTCTCATGAATAGCTTGTTGATTTGTATATGGCCTTTAGAGTTGGAATTTAGAAGACCAAGTTGATTATTAGAGTGTGTCTCATAATCAATTGCTAAACTGTTTATGCCCCTTTGAGCTGAAATCTAGTAGAGTGCAAGGGGCACTTTTTGTATTACATTATAGAGAGATAGTGGAACCCAAGGAATAAGGGGTGAGCTCTTGGAAGGGTAAAGTAAGGAGGTTAGCCCAAACTACCATAAATTATATGTTCTATTTGTGACTCCTTTATTTCCTTGCATTTTACAACCTTATTACTAATTTCATTACAATTTGCACACAAGCACGAAAAGAGGTAATTTAGTTAAATAAGGGTTAAGCAAGAAATTTTTATAACCCAGTTCACCCCTCCTCTCTTGGGTTAAGCCAATGCTACTAGACCTAACAATTAGTATTAGAGCGGGCTACATAAATTAATTCTAGTGATCCTCATGGCTAACCCAGTATCATTGATGGCTCAAATTTAATACCTCGCAAGTGCACGGTCGATGTATAGTCTAGTGTGCTTATGCAAGGGTCGAT